>JADGMU010000071.1:0-30428 GCA_016920895.1 Vaccinium myrtillus | reverse complement strand
GCTACACAGGAAGCCCTCTCGCACTCTGTTTGCAATCACATATTTCCACAACTCAATATATTTCCACAACTCAATTGACTGCCCACCAAAGGACAAACAGAGGATAAGGAAAAGTTTCAAATGGGAATACAATCTCAGCCACATTGAACTTGGACAAAATCAACTTTAAAAAGCATTTTTATATTTAGTTTAACTCCAATTTATCCAGACCGTTAATCTCGGATCGGACAGCCGAGAGAGCTCACTACACGCATGTAATGAGCTCACTCACTACACGCCCCTCGGAAAACGCCTTTGATATTAATTTGCTATAGTACTTCCTTTTAACTTATCCTATCAAAAACAGAACGTGTTTATAACATTTGTCTTGCTTCCTTCCCTTTTTTTTTGTTTTTTAACCATAGAAGGCCGTATTGTGAAGGGTACACGGGAGACTAACACCAAAGTTTTTGCGGATTCCATGAACATATCATACTAGGCTTTTAGCGGCTAAGAAATTGCTATCTCATGTGTTAGTAAGGACATAACAAAGCACAACAAAATATCATATATTTCTGTCGTTCATCAATGAGTGCCAGAAAAAATATAAAACAATGTCGGGTGGGCGAACTTATGCACTTACAGTTTCGGGTTTAGAAAAAAAAAAAAACTATTATGTTTCTGATATTAGTTTTTGAGAAATTTGTGGTTTGGTTTTCCTAAGGCTATTTCATATTTTTTCCACAACGTTAACTTTTTCAATTGAAAATCCCTAGATCTCACAAAAGGGAGAAGAAGAAGAAAAAAAAAAAGTTTGTTTTAGCCCAAACTCTGTCCAAGCTCCACATGCAAATGTGAGAGCCAGAGAGGGACAGAGTGTTGTGGGCTCACCGATTTTGATTCAACCTTTGTCCTCAATACCTTATTGTCCATATTCTAGACGTAGTGTTTACATGCATCTAGTGGTTGCCCATTACACAAGTGTGGCAGTTTGTATATATAGATATCAATCTTAGTGACTGTTAATCCATCAGACGTGTTTTTTATTTATTTTGGTTGATTCACCTTGACTAAAAAAGATATCCAATTTATTGAACTGAAAAAATAACTATATGTCAATGGGAGCCATGTGCGAGGGTTAGTTCTGGAAAAAGATAAAAATACTATAAATTACCTTTTCGAGAGATCATCAACTATTTATAATTGTGATTTTCATAACCACTTCCATAGGACAAAAAAAAAATATTGTTGGAAGAACGGTAAGAAACTACACAAGCATAACCAATGGGCGTCTCTTAGAACGTATCAGATGTATAAGGTTAGCAATGTGTAGCTCAAAAAATGCTTAGCAATGGAATAATCAATGTTAGCAACATCTTAATCAATATGAATGATTCCGATCTTGTTGAGACACCTAGCTCTAAAAATATTATAAGACGAACGTCTGGGCAAACAAAACATACCACATGCAAAGCACGTGGCAGAGCCACTAGTTCAATTAAAGGAGTCAATTATAGTGCGAATTGTACAAGACTTTCGAGGAAGAATCTCGCACACTGTTCACACACGGTTTCGGAGGAAACTTGGACAAAATCAACACATATTTCCACAACTCAATTCACTGCCCACACAAAGGGACAAAGAGAGGACAAGGAAACGTTCCAAACGGGAATACAATCTCAGCCACATGAAATTACCTTTAGCCTTTCCTTGACGTCCCCGTGAAGTTCGGAATCAATTAAGAGGGGACCAAGTATATTTTAGGTGAATACTCAGAAATGCTATATGCAATGAAAGGATTTGTAGAGAATTACGCAAGGAACACCCTGCGGGGTCCAGTACGGATTCCGAACGACTAATCCAAGCCGCTCAAGAATTTTAGAAACACATTTCGAGGTGGCCCGCTAAAAACCAGCTCCATCCGATATGTTTAGATGCTCAATCCAAACTTTCATTTTTTCTTTTTTCATCCCAGCCAATCAAAAATGAAAGTTTGATTCAAGCATCCACACATATAAGATGGAGCTGATTTCTCGCAAGCCCACTCGAAATGTGTTTTAAAATTTTTTGAGCGGCTCAGATCAGCTATTTGGGATCTGTAATGGGCCCTGTAGGGCCTTCCTTGCGTGATTCCTTGCAAATCTTCCTTGCACATATCATTTTTTCATACAAAGTGGGCTAGCTGATTTTAGTATTTTCCTTGACAACAAACCAAATAATCTCACTCACTCAAACCACGGTTTGATCTTGGGCATTCCTAAAATTTGGCGTGGCATTTAATGAAATAAAATAAAAATAAAAATTGAGTGAGCGACTCATTTTCAAAGCACACGAATTACCTCAAAATAGCATATTGTGAACAAAATTAACTTAAACATTACCATTCAATCTGCGCGTGTACTTTACTGACTAAGGTTCGGGGTAGTACATCTAAAACCTAGACAGAGGCATAATGGTAATTGGTGATATGAATGTAAATACTCCATACTATTCCATCTACATGCAACCTATGTAATCTGTATTCTTTGTTCGTTCAATATATAGTATAAGATGGTGTAAGGCATGGATTTACCTAGTTACACAAATGAGAAATTATGTAAAAATCTGTATCATACTTTCTACTCTAGATTGTTGTTCATGTGATTAATGGCGTGTTGGGTTCACTTGCCAACCATGCCTTATTTTGCGGCTAGGTGGCATATGATTGTCGAGAGGATTAGGTGTCAACCTAGTTGGGATGTTTCCCTCCCATTGTGATGCCGATTTTTCCTTCCTCATTTTCATCCATTGCATATGTTTACATTGGTTTAATGGAATTCCTTTTTTGCTGTGAAAAAAAAAAGTGTAAAAGGACAAACAGAGGATAAGGAAAAGATGTGTAAAAGTTAAATGTGTGAAATCCTGCGTTTTGGCCTAAAAAGTTAGCTGGCTTATTTTTTTCGCCTTTATTTGAATTTTTTTCGTGTTTTTTAGTTTTGCATCAACTTTTTGTGTATTATTGGTTAGTCCCGGCGAGAGGAATAAAAAAAGTAAGAAATTATGATCGAAGTATAAATTTTTTTGAATAAAGACAAAAGTAAGTAAAAAAGACAGTTTTTTACACTTTTTCCAATCTTATTTAAAAAATTGAGAGTTCTACTCATAATCTTTTACCTTTTTGGATTCCTCTCGCCGAGACGAACCAATAATACTCAAAAAAATCGATGCAAAACTAACAAACACAAAAAAAAATCAAATAAAGACAAAATAAAAAGTTATATACTTTTGATCTTAAGCCAAAACACCATTGTACTATTTTGATCTTCAGTCCACCACTGACGAGAATTGGACAAGACTTTCGTGGAAGTAAGTCTACGCGTGAAGCAGCTGCTACAAGGCAACCCTCTCGCACACTGTTTTGCACACGGTTTCTCACCCACTTGGGAGGAAACTTGTCCAAAATCAACACATATTTCCACAACTCAATTGACTGCCCACACAAAGGGACAAAGAGAGGACAAGGACAAGTTCCAAATGGTGAAACAATCTCAGCCACATCCGAATTACCTTTAGCCTTTCCATGACGTCCCGGTGGAGTTCAGAATTAATCAAGAGGGGATCGATCAAATTGTTTTTCAGGTGAACATATTTACGGTGGACTGATTTTAGCATTTTCATTGATAATAAACCAAATAATCTGACTCACTCAAACGACGGTTGGATCTTTGGCATTCCCAAAATTCGACATGGAATTTGAAGAAAAAAAAAAAAAATGAAGAGCGACTCATGTTGAAAGGGCACAAATTACCTTAAAATAGCATATTGTGAACGAAATTAACTCAAACATTACCATTCAATTTGCATGTACCTAATCATATTACAAATGTTACCCCCATATCAAAACTGAAGAACAAAAAATGTTATCCTTCCCTTTGAAAATGCCAAATGTTTTGAATTTATGCCTAAGTTTTCCAATAACATTCCACTTGAAGACCCCAACTCATTCACCACAACCCACTCCTTTGACTTCGCCAGTTCAAGTTAGGTCCCTATTTAAATGAGGCACAGAAGTCCTTTCCCGCTATCCTGCTTTTGTTTACTAGACATTATCCCTTTTCGTTGGTTCCACATTTCAATGGAGAGAACTACCCTCTTCAACATTTTGGCTGCCTTTTTATTTCTTTACAACCTTCCAACATGTTTATCCAGAACTTCTCCAAATATCACCACTGATCAATCTGCTCTTCTTGCCCTAAAATCCTCCATCACTTTACCCCCTGACCACATTCTAGTTAACAATTGGACCACCACAACTCCCTCTTCAGTTTGCGATTGGGTAGGTGTCACCTGTGGTAAACTCCACGGTAGAGTTGCAGCCTTGGATCTTTCTAACATGGGCATAATAGGCACAATTCCTTCTCATTTAGGAAACCTCTCATTCCTTGTCCTGTTAAACATTACCAACAACGGTTTCTACAGTGATCTTCCTAAAGAGCTGGCTAATATTCGTCGGTTGCAATACATGGATGTCCAGTTTAACAAGTTTAGTGGGCAGATTCCACAATGGTTTGGTGGCTTTCATAAACTTGTGTATTTGAATGTTGGGAATAACAGTTTTTCAGGTTCTATCCCACAAGACTTTGGTAACCTTCAAAAGCTAAAGGTTTTGAACATGCAATTTAACCAGTTCACGGGCTTTATTCCACCTATAATCTTTAACATGTCATTGTTGGAACTTCTTACTCTTAAGGGTAATAGCTTATCTGGTAATCTTCCAGCAAACATGTGCAATCATCTTCCTAATCTCAAATTCCTTGCTCTGTCTTTTAATGAATTAGAAGGTCAATTTCCACCCGGATTACAAGAGTGCTCTAACCTTCGGGTGTTGTCGTTGTCACATAACCAATTTATGGGTCGTATACCAAGTGAGATTGGAAACCTTACCATGCTTGAGACGTTACATCTTGGTTTCAACTCTTTGGAAGGTAAGATTTTTTCAACTTTCTGATATCTGTGATTCATGTTATCGTTGTAGGATCTTGCCTTCTTGCAGGGTTCACATTATCTCACTATAAAATTAGGAAGATTTCAAAACCAAAATGTTGATCTATGAAACACTGACTCTCCGTAGAGATTGTTGTATCCGGCCACAGAGATTGTTGTATCCAGCCACATCAAACAATCTTAGGACGCAGAACACACAGGAACATGCCATGTAGCGTCCATTAGACATTAATATTTTTGTGGTTGGAAACACATGGGAACACGACAGGGTAATTTCGTTAAATTTAAAAGCTTTTTTGAGGTAAAATACTAATGTCTTTAAAACCTTTGGGGCAAAAGTGTAGTATGGTTATAGGCGTATATTTTTGGCCAATAATATACTCGACATGAGTCATAGCTGTTTTCGTCGTTAAATTGTAGGTTTGACTTATTCAAAAAAAAAATTGTCCAGTCCCTTGTAGTGTCGACTATGTGCCAAAGTTTTTTTTACAGTTATCGTATTCTTGATCCGTATTTGTATCCCCCACCATGTTTATGTTCATCAGTACTATGTAGATGTCAATTTGGAGATTTAGTAGTAATTGTCAATAACTTGCAGGTGAAATTCCACACGAGTTTGCAAATTTGGTTAACTTGGAGACCCTAGGACTGCAAAGTGCTGGCCTCACAGGCCGCATCCCATCTTTTCTCTTTAACATGTCTTCTTTGCAATGGATTGAACTTCAATATAATAACTTGTTTGGAAGTCTTCCAATGAATATATGCCCACGACCATTGCTCCGAGTACTTGTTATGGCAGGAAATAAAGTGTCTGGAAACATTCCTACTGAAATTGGAAACTGCACTGCACTTACAGTAATTGATCTGCACGAAAACAACTTTACAGGTACTACCATTTTATCCATGTTTCTTTTTGGTATTTCCCAAGGTCATTAACTAAAATATCCATGTTTATTTAGTATTGATTCTAATAATTATATCGTGACAAACTTATTCAGTAATAGTAAGTTTTTGTTAATTAAAACAAACAAGAAATTCGTATGGTTGGAGTATATGTTAAAAGGGGTTAGCAAGTTAGTGGTAGGCAAAAGCCTCTTGATCCTAAGGTTCTTCAGTGATGATGAAAATTTTGGAAAATATATTTTCCGAGAAAATTTTTCTAGTGAATTTTATGCCATTCTAAGATAGTTTATTTCATGGGTCCTCAATCGTGGTTGGCAAGAATAAAGAAAAAAAAAAACCACAAACAAGCCTATTCAGAGTCTCAACAAAGCCTAAACAGTTTTCCAAAAGTAATCTCATACAAAGCCTAAACAATTTTCCAAAGCAGACTTCTACGAATCCAGCAACTATAGCATGAATTTGTAATTTGTAAAAAGATAATTTGTAATCATGAATAAAATAAAATATCTAGATAATTTGTAATCATGAATAAAATAAAATATCTAGAGCGTCTAGAAAGTCTAGAATATAAATAAAATAATAATTCAAGGAGATTTTTGTATTAGAAAAATGTTCAAAATCTAGAGATTTCTAGAGTACAAGTAGGTCGGCATGTGGCTCTATAAATAGAGCTGCCTTTATACTTCTTCTTCTTGTACCAGATAAGTGATAAAAGCCAAAGCATTTTTAAAGTCTTCCACCAACTCTCAAGAGAAGCACCAGCCTTTCACTTTCCCACGACAAAGTCAATCTTCCAAAAACCATTTCTTAAAGTCTCCACTACCAATAGTTAATTACATCACACATCCCTCCTCTCTTATTAATCCACACACCACTTATCCAATTTCTCCCGTATTTAATCTAGCACCCCAACAGATCCCCCCGTCAGTCCCTCCAGGTTGAAAAAGTAGATAAATTCGTCTCTCCATTTTATGTGAAAAGAGGGGACGGGGAGCTAAAGAGTACCTATTGCGGCGGTGCTCCATGGGTCTTTTCCACATCCCTCACACATCCCTCCTCTCTTACTAAAATGCCCCTGAAATGCCTCATGATGGTGGCAGTGCTCGTAAAGCAACTAATAATTTTTCTGGACTTAGTAATCCGTTACCCTATATAAGCACAGCATGTTCATCACCAATCGTGTAATGGGTCCAACTTAAACCTCAACACATCTAGTAGTCATAAGCATGCCCCATTAGATTTTCTACTGCATGACATTACTGTTGGACTTTCCCTCATCCTTTGAACGGAACTCTACAAAGGCAAAAGAAAAGCAACCAAACATATCCAAATGTGATAATTAATATACTCCCTCGGTCCCTTACTCTTCTCATATCAACTTTTACCTCTACTTTTCAAAAATATCATCCACTTTTAACCATCAACTCTTTTTCTATTAACTTTTCAAAAAAGCAAAACAATAATTGTACAACTTTTACCCATTAATTTTTGAAAACACAGACTTATATATCAATGGACAGCCCAAAATGAATTTTTTTTCTTTGCTTTCCTTTTTTTTAATAAAAAAATCTCTCAATAAATTCAAGATTCATCCTCAACCATAACGTTCCAACCTCTATCATATTTTTTTATAACAGTATTTTCGTGTAGTTTGCACACCTCAATTAATTCTGTGGCCTTGAATTAACGAGTTGCATGGCCCCAAGTTGTAAACACCTATGTGACATGCAATTATTGATGAAAGGTAAACTTGATTTTTGAGCTAGATAAGTTTCAAGGAGCAAGTGACTTCCCATTAGTCTATAATAAACACATGGTGAGTTGTTCAACATTAGGCTTGAAGACTTTAAGCTTCTCTTATGGCTTTAATTTGTGATTTGTTAATTAAATGAGAGTTTATCTCATCGAAATGATCATAGACTTTAAAAGTAGAAGTTACGCCAGCTCGCTGATTGCTCTATTCTTTTTTAAGAAAATTAAAATAGAAGACTTAACAACTTGACGGGATGAACATTTTCTGTTTGTATCTTATCAGTTCCTCCTTCTGGTCTATCTTTCTGCTTGATCATATTGTCACATGTACCGCCAGTACCATATAAATAAATTGCTACGGCTTTGGACAGGTACTATACCAGAAGAATTTGGTAGTCTTTCAAACTTGGAGCATATCGATCTCGACTTCAATAGCTTTACCGGTCACATTCCAGAAACTCTCTTCAACCTCTCAACCTTGATATTGATTGATCTGACGGACTGCAATCTTGAAGGAAATCTACCACCATCTTTGGGACATCAGCTTCCTAATCTCCTAGAGCTCTTTCTTGGGGCAAATGGACTTACCGGAGCTATCCCGCACTCTATCTCCAACGCTTCTCAACTCATCTACCTCGACCTCAGTTCAAACAAGTTCACGGGTTTGATTCCTCATTCACTTGGAAACTTAAGGTTCCTCGACCTCCTCAACTTGGTTGTGAACCATTTAAGCAGTGAACCAGAATTAGGTTTCATCTCTTCTTTGACAAGTTGTAGGCTTTTAACAAGATTTTTTATAGATGAAAACCAATTCAATACAACCCTCCCGAGTTCCATTGGGAATCTATCCACTTCACTTGAAAGATTTACAGCAGATAATTGTGGATTCATCGGAAATATTCCTCCCGAAATCGGCAATCTAAGCAGTTTGGTAAAATTAAGTCTTGCTAGCAATGACTTCACTGGATCCCTCCCGACAGCGGTCCGAGGATTAAAAAATCTTCAAGGCATTTCTCTTTCGAATAATAGACTCAATGGATCTATTCCGGATGATCTCTGTCTCCTACAGAATTTGGGCGTCTTGTCCTTGAGCAGCAACGAATTATCCGGTGCAGTTCCGTCGTGTTTGGGAAATATTTCTTCTTTAAGAAATATTTACCTAAGTTCCAACGTATTAACATCCAATATACCTCCAAGCCTCTGGAGTCTGAAAGATCTCTTGGAATTTGATTTGTCCTCAAATTCATTGAGTGGCTTTATTACTCCAGAAATTGGGAATTTACTTGCGGTTATTCGAATCGATTTGTCCATGAATCGATTGTACAGTGACATTCCTAGCACAATTGGAGGTATACAAACCTTGATCTATCTATCTTTGGCACATAATAGATTTGGAGGTCCTATTCCTGACTCATTTCAAAAGTTGATAAGCGTGAAATTCTTAGACTTATCGTATAACAATCTCTCTGGAGTGATTCCTAAGTCGTTAGAGGCGCTCTCACAACTCGAGTATTTCAACGTGTCTTTCAACCGATTGAGCGGAGAAATTCCCACTAGGGGGCCTTTCCAGAATTTTACAAACATGTCTTTCATGTCGAACGAAGCATTATGTGGTGCTTCTCGTTTCCAAGTCCTACCCTGTCGTGATGGTTCTCCTCAACGTTCACTTACGAAAAAAGTACTCATGTTTGTGTTTGTTTCTGTGGCAACTGCATTTGTCATTCTTTTCTTAATATCTGCGTATGTGTTGCTTAAACGACGAAAGAAGAATCAGATTCTCAGTCCAAGTAACGAGTTAACACCAATGGCACATAGAAGAATTGCATACCACGAACTTGTACGAGCGACTAATGCATTCGATCAAAGCACCTTACTTGGCACTGGGAGCTTCAGTTCGGTTTACAAAGGGGTACTGACTGACGGGACGATTTTGGCTATAAAGGTATTCAATTTGCAACTCGAAGGTGCCTTCAAAAGTTTTGACACGGAATGTGACATGTTGCGCAACATTCGCCATCGAAACCTTGCCAAGGTTATTAGTAGTTGCTCCAATCTTGATTTCAAAGCCTTAGTGCTTGAGTACATGCCTAATGGAAGCCTTGAGAATTGGTTGTACTCCTTCAATTACTTCTTAGATTTTAAACAGAGGTTAGACATTGTGGTGGATGTGGCACATGCATTGGATTACCTCCATTATGGTTATGAAATTCCGGTGATACACTGTGATTTAAAGCCCAGCAATGTTCTGCTAGATGAAGATATGGTTGCACATGTTAGTGACTTCGGCATCTCCAAATTCTTAAGAGAAGGGGATAATGTTCTGCAAACCAATACGCTAGCAACAATTGGATATATTGCTCCAGGTTATTCTCTTAGCTTATTCGTGGCATTTAATTTTCCATTTATATGTCGGCACAACCTTTAGTTTTAAGTGTTTTTTTTTTCCTCTTCATTTATAAAGATCGTTTCCTTATTCCAACCTCTCATCTCGCGTCCTTATGAGGGTGGCTTGGCGATATTGTGCATGTTTACGAAAAATTTAACAAGATTTTACCTTTTAAAAAAGCAGTTAGGTGTTTGTCAGGGTTTTCTATTAATGAATTTCTTTGAAGATGAAAAGGGTTATGATGCATTTCGGACTATATTACCCTACCAGTGTTCACAGAAGATTAATCATAATTTCCCAGTTTTAGTTAAAGAGTTTATCGGCTTCTACTAGAATCCAAAATCTATAACCCAAAGCAAAATGTAAAGTTATTTTCTAAAAAAATATTCTCATAGCTATCACAATCATTCATATTATATAATTTTGTCGTAATGAGTCTTGTCGTTCGGGTGCAGAATATGGACATGAAGGATTAGTGTCTACGAATTGTGACATTTACAGTTTCGGTATTATGATGATGGAAATTTTCACAAGGAAAAAACCAACTGATGAAATGTTCACTTCGGATTTGAGCCTCAAACGTTGGGTGAGTGAGGCACTAGTCAATGGTGTAACTCAGGCTATAGATTCAAGATTAATAAGGCAAAAGGAAGAAGTCTTCTTTGCGGAGGTCAGTTGTGTGTCCTCCATCTTTGAATTGGCATTGAACTGCACTGAAGATTCACCAGAGAATAGGATCAACATCAAAGATGCTCTCGCGTTACTCCAGAAGATAAGACTCGAATTCCTAGCAAAAAATTGTCAGAAAATTGAATATGTGGCCTAGTTTTGTACAATTACATGCTTAGCATATTGTTATCTACAAACTGAGAGCATTGGAAGGGCTTAGCTCTACTGGAGCATTGTGGAGCTTGTAGTTACAAAATAATCAAATGGTTTTTTCCTACTTAGATCCTCAATCAATTGAGAGTTATGCACACTCAAGGTAACTCTAACAATTATATCTTGTCTAGTTTTGAGGTTCATTGGTGTGCTTATGGTTCTGGAAAAATAAAAAGGTTTGGATCGATTAGGGGTTATCAATTAATTAAACAACCACAATTTAAACGGACTTATGTATATATCTTTAATTTGGTAAGTTGAATTTCTTAAGCTGCTGATAATTTATTCTTTTGTGTTAGTAATCTCTTTTGTTGGAAAGTCTTTTGATGAATTACTATAATCATTTGAAACCCGATAACCAATTCCAGACAAATTACATCACTTTCATGAATAACCCTGAAATTGCACCAGTAACTGGGCAGGGCCAGGTAAGCCCCACAAGCCTGCGGGTTTGGGCAACCCCCAAGCAGGGGAAACAAAAAAAAAAAAAAAAAGAAACGTAAGTTATTGATAAATATAAAAAAAAGTTTCTACCATTGACGTAGAGAAGCAACCTGGTTTGGTGGTAAGCATGCTGTCGTAATACTCACGTGGTCCGTGTTTGAGCCTTGTCAACTATACCTCCTTTTTTTATTTGGCCATCTCGTGGACCCTTTTCATTCTCTCTCATTTTCTTTCCCTATTTTTGTTAATTCAATTTTCTTCCCCGACAAATCTAGTTTGCAAATTTACAAATACTCTCATAAATGTGTCACACCACACAAATTGGTGGCGTTAAGTGTGTAAAACCCCACAGATTTATGTGTGTTTGTTCAAATGTGTGTGCATCTTAGGTGTTGTTCTAGATTTTTTTATTCCAATCCAGATTATTACGAAAATCACATTACTCAAATACTTTATTAAAAATTTGTTTTAATGAGTTTTGTTGGTGGATACAGAATACGGACATGAAGGAATAGTGTCAACGAGTTGCATGCGACATATACAGTTTTGGTATTTTGTTGATGGAAGTCTTTTGTAGAAAGAAACCCGTTGATGAAATGTTCACTTCAGATTTGAGCCTAAAACATTGGGTAAGTGAGGCACTACAGAATGATGTAATTCAGGTTATAGATTCAAGCTTGGTAAGGAAAGAGTAAGAACAATTTGCTGCCAAGGTGAGTTGCGTGACCTACATCTTTGAATTGGCATTGCATTGCTCTGCAGAATCACCTGAGAAGAGGATCAACATCAGAGATGCTCTAGCATTACTCATGAAAATTAGACTCAAATTCCTAGCAAATCTGTCAAAAAACTGAATCAACGTGCTTTAAATATTTTTGTACAATTAATTACTTTGCACGTTGTTATGTGGAAAATGAGAGGAATAGAAGTGTTCAGCTACATTTGGAGCATTGTGGTTACAAAATAAATAAGCAAGAGGTTTTTTTCTTCACCTCGATCAAATTGGGGTTTACACATCTTCAGGGCAACTCTTTGGGCGAATGGCTGATTGCTTGTTTTCGTGGACGCTCTTTCGGTTTTTTCTTGTCTATGATTTCTTTAGTTGGCTTAATGGAGTTTAATCATTGCAGTTGCCATGGCCTCTTCAGTTTCCTTGGGCAAATTGGGTGGAGAAATACTCTGTTTTGTAGGGTTTTTGTTATACGGAAAATAAAAGAGTTTCCACTTTACATATAACAAAATAAGCATGTAAATAAGCAAGGGCCTCAACAAAGTTAAATACAACTTCTTGTAAGCAACTCTGTTCAGAAGCAACTCTCTAAACATTTGCAGAACAATTATTTGTTTTTATTGGCATCGTCCTCTTTGTTCTCCCCCTTTTTTTTTTTTTTTTTTTTGTTCCTCCTTTAAAGGCCACTTGGATGCTTACTCATTCCGCTAAAACCAATTTTTCTTGTTACTTGCGGTTCTGCATACTCAATGTTTATCGACAACATGATACTCACGCTTTGTTCACCTTTCTCTCCATCGAAACTTAATTGAGTCTAATTCAGCCAAAGTCGTTTCATAATTTGGCAATCTACGCTGATCATTTTGAAATCAATAATTGAAGAATCAATTGTGGAGTAAGAAATGCTCGACAAAGAAGGAGGTGGGGTTGGGACTAAGAATGGTGCATGGTGAAAGCATCTGAGAGGAAGGGTTTTACATAATGTTCTCCATTTCGGTTAGCAAGTGACAATACATCAGTTTTTTTTTTTAATTGGCTGATGCTTAGCTGTGCCTGTATGGTACTTTACTCTACATTAAAGTAGTTAGTAAAAGTTTACAAAAACAGAGCAAATCAATTTTGAACTTATAGTATTTTCAGTTTTAAAAAAACGCAGTATATTTCACTCGTTGTGCACACTCCATAGGTTAGAATATCATACACGGCCTTATTTATTGTCCCAGGACCATAAAATTATTGGTGCACATGAGAAATTTATCTTGCCTAACACTTTCTGGAGTCCAAACTTGTGGAGATTTTTATGTGCTGGATTCTAGATTGTACACAAATATACAATGGTTCGTGGTAGTTATGCGAGAGAATCTGGTCTTCTTGACCTAAAATCCATCACTTTACCCCGTCATGACCACATACTCGTTACACGACCACAACTCCTTCTTCAGTTTGTGATTTGGCTGGTATATATCACCTTCGGCAAACTCCAGCGTAGAGTTGCAGCCTTGTCTGGTTGAACATTGGCCACAATAGTTTCATACACAGACAGGGACACCTTCGAAAGTAAACAAAATAATCAATCTCATCCTCCCAAACTACGGTTGGATCTTGGGCATTGTCTAAATTTGACGTGGCATTTAAAGAAGAAAAAAAAAAACTGAAGATCAGTGGCTTGTGTTCAAAGAGCACGAATTACCTCAACATTGTTCTGTACTATGATTTCCCGCTTACTTTTTCTACCTCTTTATTCTACTATTAATTTGTCTACATTCATTCATGCATGAATCATGGTTGTAAAACTTATGTTATCTGAAAGAAAGTAGGAAGTAAGGAAATTCAATGAACACCGGATATAAGAGAAAAATCTTAAATGGGAAAAAACCAAGGGAAGGAATCATTCCGTTTGCCTATGCCGCTTTAGTCAGGCGATGTCATTGGCCAAATTTGGGAGGAGATCTATTTAGTTTTATTGGGTTTTTTTTTTTTTTTATCGGCAAAGAGAAATTTTATTAATTATTGAAAACCAATTACAACAATTAAAAGAAACCAAGTTTAGGCAAATTTTATTGGGGGGTTTTCCTTCATGTATTTCAAACTAGTAAGATGTTTTCATGTCGGGGTTGGGAGTGCATATGATTGCTTTGGGTGGTTTTTTCCAATCTCATTGGCAAGTAACTCATTGACTTTGATATTAATTCGTTATAGAGTACCCTTTTAACTTCAGGTTAGTTATTTACTCAAGCCTCAAGGTATAACATTTGTCATCCTCTTTTATGTTTACTTTTTGTCCATAGGAGACCGTATAGTGAAGTGTGTATGGGAGAACACCAAAGTTCTTTCCGGACTCCACGAACATATGCTACTAGCGGTCAATAAATTGCTATCTCATGTGGTAGTAAGCACATAAAGGACAACAAAATATGATATTTTTGTCCTTCGTTAATGAGGGTTAGAAAAAAAATATGAAACGATGTCGGGTGGGCTAACTTATACGGTTCTGGGTTTAGAAAAAGTATTATGTTTGTGATAAGAAATCAACAATGGGTATGGATATGGGTATCTTCGGGGTTTTGAAAAAGTATTACGTTAACTTATACAGTTCTAGGTTTATAAATTTATTTTCATTATTGAATTCTTTATTATTTTTTTTGTTTGGATATGGGTATCTTCGGGGAAACCCAATCCCCATCGGGAGGTGGGTTTGGTTCTATATCTAATATCCCCAACGGGGATGGGGGAGGGGAAGGTGAAAGACCCTTCAATTAGGGATCAGGCATGGAATAGAGTGCCCCAATTCATACCCTACCCGTTGTCATCCCTATCAGTCCGCCACTGACGAGATTTGGACAAGACTTTCGTAGAATAAGTCTACGTATGCGTGAAGCAGCTGCTGCACAGGAACCCTCTCACACACTGTTTGTGTTGAAAGTGTATTGATTGTGTGTGGGGTCATTATGTGAGATGTGGGAGACAAGTGTGGAGGTGGAATTGAAGAGGAATGGATCATGAAAGAGAAGAGATAAGGGCTGCATGTGGGGAGTAAAGAGAGAGGTCTACATTATTTTGTGTTTAGCTTGTGATATGGCCTACAAAGGGGGAAAAAACTCACGACTGATCGTAATGAAATTTTTGGCTCATCTTTCCACCAAAAAAAAAAAAAAAACGCCCCCCAAAAAAGAGGGACTTTATCTGATTCTCTCTCTGTATCTCCCTCTCTCATTTTCCCTCTACACCAGTTCTTTTTCTTTTTTGATCTGTTTCTTTCTACACCAGTTATTCAAAAGAAAGTTTTTAAATGTCTTATCTATGCACCCACACTAAAGAAACCATGTCTCCTGTCGGAAAATCATGCTCCGACGCCATAGATGAACCTGTAAACCCAATCCCCCCTCCAATTAGTTCATCACCAATCTAGAATGAGGGTTTGAAAGCTATGGGAGAAAGACGATAGAGAGATTGGCTGGACATAGTTTCTGAATACGATTTTCAATGTCAACCAAAAATGAAATTATCAGACAAGGAGTGCTACTGTACTACCCTTCTCTTCCAAACCTGACCCTTTGACCTTAATGAGTGAATGAATCCAGCATTCAAGTTGATTAAAGGGCTTCCAGAATAACAAAAAAAAGATGGCTTCAGAATGCCCAGTAACTAACCACCAAACAAAAAAATTACTAAACTGAGAATCATTCATTCGTTATACAAAAAGATTGCAAACTTCAATTGGGAACTGTTGAGTGATTTTGATTTTTCCAACAACAACCCAAAAAAAAAAATCCTACGCCGATTTTGCACAAAAAGTGTAACCAAATAAACCGTTAGGTAAAAATTAGGGCTTTTCAGTTCAGCATTAACAGTGGGAACGAAGAAGAATGATGCAAGAGAGAGGAGGAGGGTAAATTACCAGTAGTATAGCATTCAAGGCACCACAAGGAGGTTGAAACCCTAGTTTATCAATCAATTTCATCAACCATTAGAACACGATTAGAGAAGGGAGGAGAAATACACACTGAGAGAGAGAGAGAGAGAGAGAGATCTTACAAGGTTCTCTTATTGATTGAAGTTCCAGAACGCTATTTTCCTTCTCTCAATTTGTGATGAGTCGTTCTCTAATTGTGGATGTGCTGATAATGGGTTATGTTTGGGTACAGGTACGGAAAAAAGAATTGGAGGGAACTAAAGAGACCCTTGGCGGCAAATAGAATAATTTTGGGCGGCAAAATTTGTTTCTATCTTTTACGGCAGTAATCCAAAAGTTGCGCTAATGTGTATTTTTAAAGGCTTTTTTAACGGTAGTAATCTAAAACTGCCGTTAATGTCTATTTTTAAAGGCATTTTTAACTACTGCCTTAAATAATACCCTTTTAAGACATTTTTTTCAAGTACCACTAAAAAAATTACTGGTAAAAGTGATATTTGGCGTAGTGTGTATTGATTGTGTGTGGGGTCATTATGTGAGATGTGGGAGACAAGTGTGGAGGTTGAATTGAAGAGGAATGGATCATGAAAGAGAAGAGATAAGGGCTGCATGTGGGGAGTAAAGAGAGAGAGGTCTACAGTATTTTGTGTTTAGCTTGTGAGGGGCCCTACCATTAAAGAGAAACAAGAGAAGTGGAATGCATTGCATGATGGGGAGACACTCATCCACTGGGCGAGTTAATTCGGTGGAATTGAAAGAGAGAGAATGGGTTGAATGTACTGACCAAGCCAGTAATGAAATGGATGGCCAAGCCATCAGTTTATTCGGTGCATTCATTAGCGTGGAGAATTAGGTGTGCTTTTGTGTGGCTGGAATTTACCTTGTTTATGTTGTGTGCATGTAAGAGTGAAATGTGAGTGTATATATGAGATATGTGTGTTTGTATTTGTGAGAAGTTTGAATAAAAATGAGAGTTTAATTGTGTGTGAATTTCTCTCTTTTACCCACCAACAGTTTGCACACATATTTCCACAACTCAATTGACCGCCCACACAAAGGACGACCTGAGGACGCGGAAAAGTTCCAAACGGGAATACAATCTCAGCCACATCGAACTTGGACAAAATCAATGCATATATTTCCACAACTCAATTGACTGCCCACAATCGGGCCTTTATTAATGATATGATTGACTTCCAGTTCAAAAAAAAAATTTGACTGCCCACAAAAAGGACAAACAGAGGATAAGGAAAAGTTTTGAACGGGAATACAATCTCAGCCACATCAAACTTGGACAAAATCAACTTTAAAAAGCATTTTACTATTTAGTTTAACTCCAATTTATCCAAACCGTTGATCTTGGATCGGACGGCCGAGAGAGCTCACTACACTCATGTAGTGAGCTCACTCACTACAAGCCCCCGGAAAACGCCTTTGATATTAATTTGTTATAGTACTTCCTTTTAACTTCTCCTATCAAAAACAGAACGTGTTTATAACATTTGTCTCCCTTCCATCCCTTTTTTTGGTTTTTTAACCATAGAAGGCCGTATTGTGAAGGGTACACGGGAGACAAACACAAAAGTTTTTTGCGGATTCCATGAACATATCGACCTAGGCTTTTAGAGGTTAAGAAATTGCTATCTTACGTGTTAGTAAGGACATAACAAAGCACAAAAAAATATCATATTTCTGTCGTTCGTTAATGAGGGCCAGAAAAAATCTAAAACGATGTCAGGTGGGCGAACTTATGCACTTACAGTTTCGGGTTTAGAAAAAAAAAAAAAAAAACTATTATGTTTCTGATAATAGTTTTTAAGAAATTTGTGGTTTGGTTTTCCCAAGGCTATTTCATATTTTTTCCACAACGTTAACTATTCAATTGAAAATCCCTAGATCTCACGAAAGAGAGAACAAGAAGAAAAAAAAAAAAGTTTGTTTTAGCCCAAACTCTGTCCAAGCTCCACGTGCAAATGTGAGAGCCAGAGAGGGACAGAGTGTTGTGCTTACAGAGATTTGTGTGCATCAAGTGGTTGCCCTTTACACAAGTGTGGCAGTTTGTATAGATATCAATCTTAGTAACTGTTAATCCATCATGCCTTACATTAGACGTGTTTTTGTATATTTAATTGATTCACTTTGACTAAAAAAGACATCCAATTTATCCACCGGAAAAAATAACCATTTGTCAATTGAAGCAATATTGTGCAAGGGTTGATTCTGGAAAAAGTTTAAAATACTATAAATTAACTTTTCAAGAGATCATCAACAATTTATAATTGTGACATTCTTAACCACGTATATAGGACAGAATTCTTTTTATTGGAAGAACGGTAAGAAACTGAACAAGCAAAACCAATGGGCGACCTTACAAATATCAGATGGATAATGGTATGGACTTGATCAGTACTTTTCGACCTTTTAGAAGACTTCCACTAATCCAGTTTTTTGAAAAAACTGATTTTTCACGGTTTTTTATGTGATGTGTTGTGAGAGAATGACCTGTCTCGGTGTTTGGAAAAAATAGTTTTTTGTTAGTAGAACACCCCCTAAAAGTTTCTGGAAGACTTTGACTTCACTTCACTTCACCAGTTCACCTTTTGTTTCGGTTCAACCACAAACAGAGATAAAACAATTACTTAAGAAGTGAAAATTCCAAGAGAGTGAGTTAACCCTTCTTTGCATATGGTCTAAGTGCCGAGCAGGTACGACATGATGTACCTATAGTGCATCCTAACTAACCGTCCAAAAAGTGTTATCATTGGTCGCAGTAAAAGTATCCTCTTACCTGTGAAAGTTTATTTAAAATATGAACTATTGAAAACAATTTTGGACGACGCTACAGGTATCACGTAATGCGCCATGTGGTACCCAGTTGGCACTAAAAAAATTCTCACTCCCATGGTGGCCCCGTTCTCTCTCTTTCTCTCTGATTTTTGTTCTCCCTTTGTTCCTCCCCTCCGTACATCCTCTGTTTTGGGATTGGGATTGCCCAACAACTGCGTTGCTCTAAGGTACCTTTGGTTGAAACCCCCGGAAAATGACTTTGGAGGTGTTACGCTAAGGGTGTTTTAAGAATAAATTTATTTTTTATACTTTTTATGTGATGTATTGCGAGAGAATTTCATGTCTTGATTTTTAGAAAAAACTGTTTTTTGTTAGTGAAACACAGCCATAGGGGTGATTTAGAAGTAACTTGTTTTCCGCTATTTGATAAAAATTATTTTACTTGAAAATTGGTCTACAAATTTGTTCAGCCATTTTCATTCATTCAATTCGACAATGCCATAATAGATTTTTCACAATATTCATTTCTAAAAAAACTCTCCATTGAGGTGGGAAGATCAGCACTGTGTTTTACAAAGAGAGAGAATCGGGAAAACCTTACTTGTAAGAGTTTATTTAAAATACGAACCATTGAAAATATTTTTGGACGACTGTGATAAGCCGCTAGAGGTACCACGTACGTGGTACTCACTCGGCATTGAAAATTTTCTCCCTCCCATGGCGGCCCCGTTCTCTCTCTTCCTCTCTGATTTTTGTTCTCCCTTTCTTCCTCGTGCATCCTCTGTTTTGGGATTGGGATTGCCCAACAACTGCGTTGCTGTAAAGTGTCTTTGGTTGAAACCCCCAGGAAAATGACTCCGTGGCCACGTGGTGCCTGCCGGCACGCAAAAGTTTCTCCTTTTACTCCCTCCATCCCCAATTTTTGGTCCCAATTGTCAGTTTTTATTGTCCCCCAAAAAAAAAAAATTTGATATTGACACTCCCTATTTTGATATTGACACTCCATTTTTTGTCTTTATTAGTTGAAGTTATTAAGCCACTCTTTTACTTTATAATTACATTTTTCTCTTGGTTTCATAATTACAAGGGTGGATTAGTAACTTCACCTTATAGAGACACAAAAAAAAAGGGAGTACCAATATCAAAATAGAGAGTGCCGATATCAATTCCAAAAAAAATTGTCTCAATTGAAAAGTAATGACAAAAGAGTAATGAGCTTACACTTTTACCCTTACTTATTATGAAAGTAAGTACATGCAATATTATTAGATGTTCCTCTAATAGATTCGAATCCTCAAAATGGATCAATAAATTGGGATGAAGGGAGTGCGTGAATTTAATTCTAGTTTTGATTGTTAACCTGGGCCCCACGTCTTAATTCAGATTTTATTTTTGTTTTTATTTTTTATTTTTTGATGGTGTGAAAAAACATCATCTTCTCTTCCATTCGCATGCTATCTTAAGTTTCTACATTACCTCCGTAGCAATCAAATACCAAATTTACATCTAATTGGTTCGGGATGGATTTCTGTAATTACTATACTATATCATTCAGCAAAATAGGTCGTAAACCGAACAAACATTAATTCCACTTAACCATCCTCTTCCACATTTTTGCTGCCGTTTTGTTTCTTTACGACTTTCCGACAACATGTGTATCCAAAACTTCACCAAATATCACCACTGATCAATCTGCTCTTCTTGCCCTAAAATCCACCATCGCTTTACCCCCTGACCACATACTGGTTAACAATTGGACTGCCACAACTCCCACTTCAGTTTGCGATTGGGTCGGTGTCACCTGTGGTAAACTCCACCGTAGAGTTGCATCCTTGGATCTTCCTAACATGGGCCTAATAGGCACAATTCCTCCTCATTTAGGAAACCTCTCATTCATTGTCCGGTTAAACATTACCAACAACGGTTTCTACGGTGATCTTCCAGAAGAGCTGGCTAATATTCGTCGGTTGAAATACATCGATATCAAGTTGAACAACTTTACTGGGCAGATTCCACAATGGTTTGGTGCCTTTCCTAAACTTGTGCACCTGAATGTTGCTAATAACAGTTTTTCAGGATCTATCCCACAAAACTTTGATAACCTTCAAAGCCTCAAGGTTTTGAAGATGCAATTTAACCAGTTTACGGGCTCCATACCACCTACAATCTTTAACATTTCTTCGTTGGAAGTTCTTGTTTTGAGCGGTAATAGCTTATCTGGTGTTCTCCCAGAAGACATGTGCAATCATCTTCTGAATCTCCAATTCCTTTATCTACCTTATAATGAACTAGAAGGTCAAATTCCACCCGGATTACAAGAGTGCTCTAAACTTCAAGAATTGTCGTTGGCAGCTAACCAATTCACTGGTCGCATACCAAGTGAGATCGGAAACCTTACCATGCTTAAGGAGTTATATCTTGGTGAGAACTCGTTGGAAGGTAAGCGTTTTCCAACTTTTTGATAACTATAACTTTTAATATAGTTGTAGAATCTTGCCTTTTGGAAGGGTTAATTTACACTACAAAATATGGAAGATTGTAAACCAAAATGTTTATGTAAGGAGTACAGACACTCATTAGAGATTAATTGTTCAATCCACGTCGAACACTCTGAGGACATGAGACATGCCAAAAATAGAAGGAACATGCCATGTAGTGTCCATTAAACTTTAATATTTGTAAGGCTGGAAATGCATAGTGGACACGTCGACGTACAGGGTAAATGTTGGGGCAAAAGTATAATATAAAAGATGTGTGTTTGTAGGCACATATATATGATCAATCAATAATGCATTCGATACGATTCCAAATTGTTTAAGGGGTTAAAATCAAATGTAGCTTTGTGTACTTAAAAACAATTGTTGTGTCTCTTGCCGTGCCTATGTTCTTAATATTTTGAGAATTATCGTGTTCTTTATCCGTGGTCGTATCTCCCTTAATGTCCATCGTCTGTATCAGTACTATGTAGATGTTAATTTGGAGATTTGGTAGTAATTGTCGCTAACTTGCAGGTGAAATTCCACGCGAGTTTGCGAATTTGGTTAACTTAGAGGTCCTAGCACTAGGTAGTGCTGGACTCACGGGCCTCATCCCATCTTTTCTCTTCAACATTTCTTCTTTACAAGAGTGCTCTAAACTTTATCGTTGAACCAATTCACTGGTCGCATACCAAGCGAGATTGGAAACCTTACCATGCTTAAGCAGTTGTATCTTGGTTTCAACTCTTTGGAAGGTAAGAGTTTTCCAACTTTTTGATTACGCAATTTTTATTATCGTTGTACGATCTTGCTTTTTTGACGGGTTAATTTACATTGCAAAATGTTAACACATAGAGCACCGACACTCCTTAGAGATTGTGGTATCCACGTTGGGCGCACACTTTGAGGACATGAGACAAGCTGAAAATACCATGGGAATATGCCGTTTAGCATCCATTAAACTTTCATATTGGTATGGTTAGAAACACGGGGGAAACACAACAGGCTTATTTTTTATAAATATTAAAAGCTTTTCTGTGACAAATTAAACACTTGTAACTTTAATAATTTTGTGATACGAGTCCCAACTGCTTTACTTCCCAAGGAGCTGGCTAATATTCGTCGATTGCAATACATTGATATCGGGTTGAACAACTTTGGAGGGCAGATTCCACAATGGTTTGGAGCATTTCCTTTACCTGTGTACCTGAATGTTCAAAATAACAGTTTTTTGTTAGAATTTCCAAAATATTAGAGGGATATATATTAATTGGTATTATAGGTGAACGGTTTTAATCCAAAAGGTGTGTCTGAATAAATGAATAGACATGTTTATTACATTTTTGCGCAAAGAGTGTGTCTAATTTAGGTTAAATGAAAAAGATATGACCATACTAAAAGGTGCGACTATTTAGGATAAATGAATAGATGCGACCATTGGATTTAAATGGTTTAAACCAATGGTTTGTCTTTCAAGATAATGAATAGATATGACTATTGAATTTAAATGGTGTGACCGTTGGGTTTAGATGAATAGATATAATTATTCGTGAACAGTCACAATGATTTGAATGTAAAGATGTGACCATTGGTGAATGGTCACAAGTCTATGCCTATATAAAGGTTTGGGTTTCACAAATTTCGAAGATAGGAAAAAATGATCATGATTCTAATTGCTGTTTCTTTCTAGAAATTATCTCCTATTTTTTGCGGCCTTGTAAAATTCAAAAGTGCTCTGGTTCTTCTTCGTCTGTGAGTGACGTAGTTGGACAAACAGTCAATCGGGACTGGGGTTCATTGTATTTTAGAGTCGAATTCGCTAGTAACCCGGTGCACACCAAATTCACTCAAATTGGTGGGGGTGAATATCGTCTTAAGGGCAGAAACATTGTAATGCCCCTTGAAGCAACCATTTGTTCTCTCCAATTTTATCCACTTCAATCGGTTATACGATTTTTGCACCAACAATCTTAAGACGGTATTTTGTGAACAAATGGAAGTATTACATTTGGAGTCATTATTTATTTTAAGGGTAATAGCTTACCTCGTAATCTCCCAGGACACGTGTGCATTCATCTTCCGAATCTCCAAATACTTTATCTATCTTTTTGGGGTGACCGGATCGGATAGTTAAACAATAGGATAATTACAAGAGTGCTCTAAACTGCAGATTGATATTGACGTTGGCAATTAACCAATTCACTGGTCAACTCTTTGGAAGATATAGTTTTTCAAGCTTTCCGATATCCGTAGTTTTACTTATCGTTGTAGGATCTTGCTTTTTTTGAAGGTTTCACACTACATAATACGGAAGATCTTGAAACCAAGATGTTAATCCATGAATGCCGATAAAAAAATGTTAATCTATGAAGCATTGACGCTCTAAGGAAACACGACTCACCGCGAACATACAAGGACATGCTATGCAGTTCAATCTTGTTCACCCAATCTTTAAAAGTGCGTGAACATTACCCGCCATGTTCACGGTCTGATATCGAGGAGCGGAACAATTCATCGTTTAGAACAAGATATTTTAATTCTCCCTACAAAAAACTAGCTTAATCCGATATTATTAAGAGCTTGATAAAATCACTCAATTCATGCGAGTTTGTCTTCGTCCATATATACCAGTAATACATAGATGTTAATTTGAAGATTTGATACTAATTGTTAAATAACTTGCAGGTGAAATTCCACGCGAGTTTGGCCAGTTGGTTAACTTAGAGTTGCTAGCACTGCGGTATGCTGGCCTCACAGGCCTCATCCCATCTCTTCTCTTTAACATGTCTTCTTTGGAAGAGATTGACCTGAATGAAAATAAATTCTCCGGAAGTCTTCCAAGGAATATATGCCCACGACCATTGCTCAGAAAATTTTTTATTGGGAGAAATAAATTGACTGGAAACATTCTTAGTGGAGTTGGAAACTGCACTGCACTGAGCACAATTGATCTGCGGGAAAACAACTTTACAGGTAATCCGATTTAATCCATGTTTGTTTTGGTGAATTCCCAAGGTCATTAACTGAAATATCTCTTACATTGTTTCTACTAACAGTATCGTGACAATCTTATATTCAGGGAAGTAGCAAGTTAGCCGTGGATACATCTTGTATACTGATGTAGTACATAGCCATGAAAACTCTATAATGCACCCAACTATGTATATTTTTGGTACTTGTTACATATGAATTTGGTTGGTAGATTAACATCACTAGTAAAACTTTTTTTAAATCTATAATGGGTCGTAAGAAGTCCCAAAATCAAACATAACAAGGTAGGTTACTGTGAAGGAAATGGCTAAAATATACACCCTTTTTTTATTGTGTATCTTACGCACCCAAGTTATCTATAGTCGTATCTTAAAAAGTTACGAATCGATTATAAAAAGTTACAAATCATTACTTGTAAACCTGAGCAACTGGTGACCTAGCAAATTGAAGGAAAAAAAAAAAGAAGGGTAAATTTCACTTACCTCCCCCCTGAGGTTTCTGACAAATACAGAGATCTCCCTTATTATTTTTGAAATTCCACTGTCCTTTTTTACTTTTCCAACTAATTATCAGATTCTCACTTGTCGTTACTTTAAGGCTAACAGTGTTAACTGTTTGTGTGAAATGATCGTAGTACCCTTAGTATATATCCTCCACACACAAAAAAAA
Organism: Vaccinium myrtillus; assembly: GCA_016920895.1. Lineage (NCBI taxonomy): Eukaryota > Viridiplantae > Streptophyta > Magnoliopsida > Ericales > Ericaceae > Vaccinium > Vaccinium myrtillus. The sequence continues at coordinate 5,532 of JADGMU010000071.1, read as the reverse complement.
AATTATTTTAAAAGAGTTAAAAAAAATTTTAAAAATTAAACAGTATTTCATTTTTTTTTTAAAAGTATCAAACAGAATTTTTTTTCAAAAAAATAACTTTTTGAAATTTTTTGTTGAAAATATTTTTTCGAAGGAAAAAAAGTTTGGAAAAAGTTTTTTCAAATACGAAAGTGTTGAAAATATTTTTCTGGATAAAAACGAGTTTTTGGTAAACAGTTTTATAGTTTTTTTTCCCAAAAATCTAGAAGAAATTTGAAAAAAAAAATGTGTAAAAAATTCTTTTCAAAATTAGTTTTTGTTTTCCTTCAAAAAAATTTCAAAAAGTATCCTTTTTTGAAAAAATTTCTCTCAGATACGTTTTTGCTTTTAAATGAACAACGGAATAATTTTTTGGAAAATTTTTGTTAACTCTATTTTTTTAATACGGTTTAAATTACACCATATAGATTGGAAAATTTTAAAGAGTTTAAATTTTCAAGTAAGTTGAGCCATAGCTATAGTAAAAGTGTTTGAGACATGGTATGAACGGCAATGTAACAATATATGATATGGGTCTCAGACAACGGGGGTCACCACAACAATGATCAATTGTGGCGACATGAATATAATGTTATATGAGGACGGGAATAGCGTACGTGCTATTCCCAAAATAAAATGTATGAGACTCGAGGACTCGTTTCCTATGAGACGACCCTGATAGTCTCGACTCTAGGTAGTGCGCACACAGGGGCGCGAGTGGCTTGAGTAACTAAGACTCACCGGAATGCCTACCCTAAATGCATGAACAGTATATGGAAAGCAGTAGTGGTAACATGGCTACTATATGAACCATGAGAGTTTGGCTGTGCAATCCTATGCCGGCCGGAGTTTTTATCCGACGACGGTTTAAATAGGCTCCCAACCCGATATACCTCTGCCGAGCCACTACCAACCCCGAAGGGCGCGCTCGCACGCCATCTTTGGTACTTGGGTTGAGTGGGAAAGTCTTGCTGACGTACGACCAAGGCCAAATGGCTTGTCAGTGCACGCCCACTTACAGCTTCCCCGACTAGGACTGACACGGGTTTAAAGTTGTAAAAAAGAATGTAGATTAAGAAGAGTGGACATGTAGTGCAGCATGCGTGTTCAGTGTGTGAGATGTCATGCCACACAAAATGCAGACCCATTGAGGTATTTATCTAGGCAAAAATACGCGAAGCCTATTGGGGTTGTATGTCCCATTAGGGCGCACTTCCCTACAAAACAAAGACAGAAGAAATATATATATTTATGTATGAGATGGTTAGAGAAATCACAATTCTTTAACAACTCATATTTTTTGAAAAATTAAAGAGCTGGAATTATCGACAGCCTGCAATGAAGTTACCAGCTGTCGCGCTCGAGATTTTGACAAAGGGGTTTCAGAAAACGGTTCATGGTCAAATGATCCAAGTGATATTCAAGCAACGTAGTTCTATAAAAACACGGGTTTTACAGTTGTGACTGTGCCAAAAAAAATTTACTTGACATGATTCTCGGTATGTCAAGTCACCATTTGAATAAATGTATGTAAAATATTAAATAAATGCCGTGGATCGAAAGACCCGGTTTTGTTTGATATGAATGACTCTATTTTTTGTTTGGTTTGCGATTTTAGAGAAGAAAATGTTTGGTAATTCACTATTACGTGCGTGTAGGGAGCCAGAGCACCCTGCCTTGCCCTTACGGCACTTGGAACAAACTTTTCCAAACTAAAATGAGTATATGAATACTTGTGAGGAGTAACTAGAGATATACATGTAATGAGAAGAAGAAAACTAATATTTTGTCTGAAAATGTATTTTATTGCATGAGACGTTTCTAGTATAAAAGGGAAATATGTACAACATAAAGATTTTGGACTAAGCCCGGCCTCAGGGCTGCCTATGTATCTCCGATCTTTGGAGAATTAGATCACTACGTAGTTTAAGAATACAAAAATATTTTATTCGGGACCGAGCCCTCATCCGGCTCCCTACATATCCTCCGGTCTCCGGAGAAACCAGGTTTCGCGTAGTTATTAATCCTCGATTGTAATACATCAATGTCAGGTAGAAAAAATTTAGTGGACAGATTCCACAATGGTTTGGTACCTTTCCAAAACTTGAGTACCTAAATGCTAGGAATAATAGTTTTTCAGGCTCTATCCCACATGACTTTGGTAACCCTCGAAGCCTAAAAGTTTTGAACATCCAATTTAACCAATATTTTACGGTCTCTATACCACTATAATCTTTAACAAGTCGTCATTGGAATTTCTTGCTTTTAGGGGTAATAGCTTGTCTGGTAATCTCCCAGCAGTGAGACGTGTGCGATCATCTTCCAAATCTCCAATTCCTTTATCTATCTTATAATTAACTAGAAGGTCAAATTCTACCCGGATTACAAGAGTGCTCTAAACTTGAGATATTGACGTTGGCAGTTAACCAATTCACTAGTCGCATACCCTGTGAGATTGGAAACCTTACCATGCTTAAGATGTTATATCTTGGTTACAACTCTCTGAAAGGTGAGAGTTTTCCAACTTTTTGATTACGTAATTTTCATTACCATTGTAGGATCTTGCTTTTTTCAGGTATATTTACAGTACGAAATATGGAAGATTTTAAACCATAATGATAACGTATAAAGCACTGACACACCTTAGAGATTGTCATATCCACGCTGGGCACTTTGAGGACATGAGACACACCGAGAATACAAGGGGATTTGACAAGTAGCATACATTAAGCGCCAACACACCTTAGAGATTGTGGTATCTTCGTATCCCCCACCATGTCCATGTCAGTACTGTGTAGATGTTAATTTGGAGATTTTGTAGTAATTGTCAATAACTTGCAGATGAAATTTAACTTGAGTTTGCAAATATGGTTAACTTATGGAGATAATAGGACTGCATAGTGCTGGCCTCACGGGCCGCATCCCATCTTTTCTCTTTAACATGTCTTCTTCGCAAAGTATTAACCTTCCAACGCATAACTTCTCTCGAAGTCTTCCAAGGAATATATGCCCACGATCATTGCACAGAGAACTTGATATTCAGAGAAATAAATTGATTGTAAACATTCCTAGTGAAATTGGAAAGTGGAAACTGCACTGCACTTAGAGCAATTTCTGTGCAGGAAAACAACTTTACAGGTACTACACGTACGTTATATATCCATGTTTCTTAGACTTATAGAAAAAAAAAGCACTAAAATATCTCTTAGACTTACAGAAAAAAAAACACTAAAATATCAATTACATTACTTTTGTTTATTTAGTACCGATTCTAATAATTCTATCGTGCCAAACTTATTCAGTTAATACGTTTTCGTTCATTGGGTATGGTATATATATGTTAAAGGGAGTCAGCAAGTTAGTGGTGGGCAAAAGTTCCTTGATCCTAGGGCTCTCTTCACTTGTGAAGAATATAAAACTATTTTCCGAGTAAATTTGTGGTGGATTGGAGTGGAAAACAAAGAAGATATGAACTCATTTGTTATAAGAAACTATAGAAAAGTTAAAAAATAGTAGTTTCTGCAAAATTTTGTGTTTTTTCAAGGGAAGCATTGAGGGAAAGCTAATTCTAGTGAGACAATTAGAGGCAGGGGTCCTACTACTTTCCTAATAACCGAACCACACTGAAAATGTGGACAAGTCAAAACATTTTTGTACGTTCATTTCCTTTTCTAGCAACTAATTAAACGGGGCTAAATAAACTTAGCCAAGCACGTACCTGGCAAATTGTGCCCGCTGGCAAGTTCTACTCGGGGTTCGATCACTCGATCCCCCGTCAGTACCTACAGTTTGAAAAGATACATAAATTCATCTCTCCATTTTATTTGAAAAGAGGGAACAGTGACCTAAAGGGTACCTATTACAGCAGTGCTCCATGGGCCTTTTCCACAACAGATTTGTGTGGGCCTTTACCAATCTGTTGGTAGTCATAAGCATGTCCCGTTAGATTTTCCACTGCATGAGATTATGTTGGAGTTTCCATCACCCTTTGAATCGAATTCTACAGAGACAAAGATAAGTAACCAAACATATCCGAACATGATAATATATTTTTCTTTCCTTTCCTTTTTTTTTTTTTTTTTTTTAAATCTCTCAATATATTTAAGATTCAAACACAACCATAATGTTCCAACCTCTATTACATTTTTTTATAGCCGGATTTTCTTGTAGTTTGCACACCTCAATTAATTTCAAGGCCTTGAATTAACGAGCTGCATGGCCCCAAGTTGTAAACACCTATGTTACATGCAATTACCGGTATTTAGAGTGCATTCTTTGAAGAATACAAAAAATCCACACTTCATGATGCCTACAAAACTAAGCATCTGCGATTGCTTTTTCTTCTCTGAACACATCACTATTTAGCTTGTATTTTTTTATTTGTTTTTGAGAAAATTTTACACTGATGCGTTATCTAGTATGCAGTTGAAATTAATATTAAGCTACAATGCCTTCGAAAAAAGAGATAACAAAAGAAAAAAAAGGGATCGAAAAGTTCATCCCGCCAAATTGTTAAATCTTCGAAAAGGTCAAAGTGACGCCCGCAGCTTGCTAATTGCTCTCTTTTTTTTTTAAGAAAATTAAAATAGAAGATTTAACAATTTGGCGGGATGAACTTTTCATGTTCGTAACTGAGTTCCTCCTTTTGTTCTTTCTTTCTGTTTGATCATATCATCTAATGTGTTTCGGCATGCTTCGACTATCTTCAAACTTGGTAGTCTTTCAAACTTTTCATGTTCGTATAAATAAATTGCTTCGGCTTTGGACAGGTACAATACCAGAAGAGTTTGGTAGTCTTTCAAACTTGGAGTATTTAAATCTCGCCAGCAATAGCTTTACCGGTCACATTCCGGAAACTATCTTCAACCTCTCAACCTTGACAACTATTTCACTATTGTTTTGTAACCTTGAAGGCAATCTCCCACCAACTTTGGGACTTCGGCTTCCTAATCTCCAACATCTCTTTCTTGAGTCGAATGGACTTACTGGAACTATCCCGCATTCTATCTCCAATGCTTCACAACTCACCAAACTCGACCTCAGTAGCAACAAGTTCACGGGTTTGATTCCTCATTCACTTGGAAACTTAAGGTTCCTCGACCTCCTTGACTTGGCTAGTAACAATTTTAGCTCTGAACCACAATTGGGTTTCATCACTTCCTTGACAAGTTGTGGGATTTTAAGAGGACTATGGATACACAGTAACCCATTCAATACCACCCTCCCAGCTTCTATAGGGAATCTATCCACTTCTCTTGAAACACTAGACGGAGGTAATTGTGGATTCAGAGGCAATATTCCTCCCGAAATCGGCAATCTAAGCAGTTTGTTGAACTTCAATCTTGATGGCAATGGCCTCTCTGGATCCCTTCCGACAACCGTGAGAGGATTAAGAAATCTTCAAGGCATGTTTCTTTCGAATAATAGACTAAATGGATCCATTCCAGATGATCTCTGCCATTTACAGAATTTGGTCATCTTGTCTTTGAACAACAACGAAATATCTGGTCCAGT
>JADGMU010000070.1:0-36816 GCA_016920895.1 Vaccinium myrtillus | reverse complement strand
AACCGCCAACCGTGCCTACAGCTCCTAAGATGACTCTCCCACCGCTGCCAGCCACTTCCCTGCCAAACATCCCAACAATTCCTTCGATCCCGACCATGCCGACAACTATGCCAGCTATTCCTTTCCTCTCCCCACCACCATCTAACTAATCATTTGATACATACTACCATCATCATTCTTCTTTTTCCACAGATCGCACCACATGTTTGAAACACTATTATTACAGCTTCTCTAGTTTGCTTGTATTAGTGAAGTATGAGTCAGTTCTTAATTATATATTTGTTGTTTCAATTATGGATTCACTTTGTACTATTTCTCATAGTACAGTATATGGGAGCACCTTTTTGTGCAATGCATGAATATACGTTTTTATTTTTCCACTCCAGTTTCAAATCCTCTGTTCCTTCTTTCTATGTTCAGAAAGTGAAGTCATTTACACCCTATCTATTCATTACAAATAGCAAACAGTTTGGGGTTCTATGGGGTTCTTAAGGATAAAATCTGAGAACCATAGAGAATCAAAATCGATTTATAATATAAATAGTACAGGTGAATGCGTGCGAATGCGAATAATAGTGGAGGTGGAAGAGGTAGTTCTAGCATATAATTTCTTAATATACTCATAAGTAATTCGTTAGATCATGCACCCCTTCTTTTCTAATTATAAGGGGGAAAAACTACAGCTGGTTGGGTCCAGCAATTCTTGAGATAAACAACTCACACACACTCCCTTTCCAGAAAGATCAATCCCCCAAGCATTACACTTAGATTTATTGGATTTGTTAAAGAACTAACTTTTCTTTAAAATGGACACAGCTGCAGATTACTTGGAACCGGAAAACCGTTTATTCAAAAAAATCAGACCAAAAGCTTAGACCAAAAATGTACTGACGATAGGAGATTTTTGAATTACAGAAACTCTAAAATTTATTCCAACTTTTGCCAGTTAAATCCCTGTAGTGCCCAGAGATTACACATTGGCACAAATCACATTTCGATGCCCAATCCATACGCAGATGAGCCCTGGGCCTCGATCAAATCCTAAGATTCTCCGAAGCACCGGTGCAACCCCAACCTTAGTCGGCCACGTGGCACCAATAGAAACCCGCCAAGAGATGCAGACACATAGTGCACTATGCATTGTCGCATAGTGACCGTACGGTCCGGTCCTTGGCCGCGTATCCGATCTCGCCACGTGGCGCGACCGTGCATGGTACCAAGCACATGTTTTACAACTTCTGCACGGTCCAGCCATGTAGCACCATTCTGATCTTGCCGCGTGGCGCGGTTGCCATTTCCGCCAACTGGCCCTGCCTGCAGGAGGTCGTGCGCAAGGTGGATGTCGGATCTATATTGTTGGGGAGACATTGTGGGTGACGTCGCCCGATCCCGGGGATGGCATGCGACGCCTTAGCCTCCAAGCCAAGGCACTCCTATAAATACCCTTGTAATAAACCCTAACAAGTATGCTCTCTTCCCCCTCTTAAACTTTACTCTTCCTTTCTCAAGTGATTACTAACTTAAGCTTCGGAGTGCCTTCTGACCACTTTCGGCCGGGCAGTGCCAATTGCTTGCTACTCTTGTAGGAACCAGGAAGAAGAAGAAAAGGGCAGTTCATATCCAAGCCCATTTGAAAGAGGTCCAAAGAAAGTCGAGTTTAGGCCCAGAAAGAGCAAACACCACCCCACAATCCCTCAAACTCCTACTATTTCTTAAACTAACTCCCTTTAACCATTCAAAACACATAACTCAGTTACATCGAGCCGCACAAGTAGATAGCTTTATAAGTTTCCAATGAGTAACCGTGCCAGTGGATTGAATCGTGTATATAACTAAATTTTGCAACATAGTTGATGTACCAGAATTCATTATCGATTGGTTTAACCCAAGGGTTCAAAGTTCAAACCATACAAGAACGAACTATAAGGACAGAGAAGCCTCCTCTTTAGAGCACAGTTGTTCATATAAACAAGCAAACTAAAATAATATTATAACCCAGCGAACCAAAAATATTTCTCTCTCGGCAAAAACAAACTTCAATGCAAATCTGCAATCTTAAGGCTCACAGAGAATAAAAATGAATAATAGATCAATTAGTGAGATATTACAAGTGAAAATAAGTACCTCAGCATTTTCTTTTTCCATTTTCTCTTAAGGCTCTCATAGAGTAAACATGACAATGAGATATTACAAGAAAAAAAATTAACACGGCATTCTTTTCTTTTTTTCTTTTTCTCCAAGGTCAAATGCTTAATCTATCGACACAGTTACAGTTGCAAAAAGTTAGAAAACACACCTTCTTTGGCAGGTCCAAAAACCTCCTATTTATATCAAACAATGGGTCTTTTTCATTAACTTATGGTTCTTCCTCTGGTCCTGGCATTATCCCTTTCAAGCATCCATATGACACTCGCAGCTCGCCACCTTCTGCAGACGACGCCTGCAGTTCCATCTATGCCTAAAGTCACCATGCCTCCATTGCCGGCCATGCCAACTGTTCCCCAAACCACATTGCCGCCACTACTGACCACCCCTTTGCCAACGATGCCAACGGTTTCAACCTTGCCAAAGCCCACTTTGCCACCTATGCCAACAACCCAAATTCCGTCATCTCTCCCAAATCCAACATTGCCAACCATGCCTGCAGTTCCAAAGATGACTCTGCCACCGCTGCCAGCTGCTTCACTGCCCACCATTCCAACAATTCCCTCTATGCCGACCATGCCGACAACTATGCCAGCTGGTCCTTTCCTCTCCCCACCACCATCTAACTAATCCTTTGAAACACCATCATTCATCTTTCTCTACAGAGCTTGCCATATGTTTGAAACACTATTGTTACAGATACTATTGTTACAGATTCTCTAGTATGCATGTATTTGTGAAGTTTCAGTCAGTTTTCTTATGTATATTTGTTGATTTAATCATGGAGACACTTTGTATATTAGAGTATATGGGAGTACCTTTTTGTGTTTTACATGAATATACGGTTGTTTTTTCCACTCCGAGTTTCGAATTCACCCTTCTTTCTATGTTCAGAACATGAGCTGATTTACACTTACTTCTGAGAACTAAACAGATTACTTCTCTTTAAAAGGGGCAAGGGTTGTTAATTACTTGGAACCGGAAAACCGATAATTCAAACAAATCAGACCAAACCATATGATTGGACCGATTCGAATCAGTTTACCAGTGCTACCGGTTTCTTGAACACTCCTGGCACCTGAAAAATGTACCGAGCGTTTTACATTTTTGCATTTTCAAATCTGCAATACACAGATCATTTTGAGGTGAGATAATAAATTCAGAATCAAAGCTGCATTGTTCATCAACATAAATAACATAAATATCTCTGAGAAAAAATGATACAATACTGGGAGGAATAATTCTTGAAACCACAAAACTAAATAACATAAATATATCTCAAGAAATGAAACAACTCCATCGCCACCTACCACCACCATCGTCGGTCGACGTGTGTAGCAAACACGATTTATAACATGACAAATAAAATACTGAAATTGTGTCTGCGAAATATACTCTGAAAGCGTTGTTACCAAGCACGACTTCTAAAATCGTGGTTAGCTAACACGCCTTTGCTTCAGCTGCTGCCAGGCGACCATCTTCCAATCCAATTCAGCTGCTGCCAGGCGACCAGCTATCGTCGGCCGACATCGTGAGACCCTAAACCGACCATCTCACCATCGTCTGTCATCATCGTCGACCATCCCACCCGTAAATCGACTACAACCCAGTACAATTCCACCCCTTAATCGACTCCACAACCCAAAATCGACCCTTATTAAACATGGATAACCGGAGCTGTTGGTGGTGAGGGGGAGGAGAGAGAAGAGGGTAGAGAGAAGAGCTGTTGGTTGTAATCGACCATACAACTCAAAATCGACGTCGTTTTGGCACTCCCTTAGATAAGCCGTTTACAGAAGATGCAATGTTACACAAAACGGTGGCGTTTTTGGGTACGTGACATAGGTTGAACCTATGTCATGTACCAAAAACTACGTCGTTTAAAGCTTCTCAGGGAATGCAACTTAATTCGTCACTCGAGATTTATTCCTGAATTTTTTATCTGATCGAAATTGTTCAACATTTAGATCTTGTCAATAAGATTAACCTTGCTAATTATTATGCAAAATTCAATTCTTATTAGTGCATGATCGGAGATGATTTGTGTGAATTTTTTTTTATGAAAATAGATATGACCACATTCTATCCAACCCTTTTATCAAAGAATAATGGCAAGTGCTCATTAGGTCGAGTAATTTCTCGATTGTGATTCATTACAAGATTATTAATACGATCTCATTCGTTCATGTTGTAGAACTTCTCAAGATGATTAATCACGTTAGGAATCACATGAATCGATTATGGAATGGTACATGATCGAAAACGATTTAAGTGAATTTTTTTTCCTGATAATAGATGTGCCTACACTGGATCAAAATCATTTTTTCTGATAGCAGACAGGCAAACGAGCAGCAAGCTACGGCATCGACGAGCAGCGAACGTACGCATCTCTCTCTCTCTCTCTCTCTCTCTCTCTCTCTCTCTCTCTGTGTGATAATTCGCAATTGGGTTTCATATTTTAGTAAGAACCCATTTTCGTGTTTTCGTTTTAATTCCTTACACATCCTTACCTAAGCTGCTTGCCCGTATGCGGGTTGATCGCAAGGGATGCAGTCATGCAGCTACTTCGAGAGCCCTTCACCCAAAAAAGAAATGCTTTTTTTATTGGCGAAGCACAGAGTAGTGACGGCGGTGGGGGCAGTGGTGGTGAGGGCTGCATCAGTCTAGGTGGTGGTGGTGATGCGGTTGTAGTGTTGAATACATAGAAGGTTTTTGGCAAAAACAACCAGAGCGTAAATGATTTAAAACTGTTATATTGACATGAAATTATGTGTGAATTTTTTTTTATGAAAATAGATTTGGCCACATTCTATCCAACCCTTTTTATCAGAATTATGCCAACTGCGAATTAGGTTGAGTAATTGCTCGATTGTGATTTATTAAAAGATTATTAATACGATCTCATTCGTTCATGTTGTAGAACACGTTGAGGTGATTAATCATGTTAAGAATCACATGAATCGATTATGGAATGGTGCATAATCGAAAACAATTTAAGTGATTTTTTTTTCCTGATAATAGATGTGGCTACACTGGATCAAAATCATTTTTTCTGATAGCAGACAGCGAACGAGCAGCAAGCTACGGCTTCGACGAGCAGCAAGCTACGGCTTGACGTACGCATCTCTCTCTGTCTCTCTCTGTGATAATTAGCAATTGGGTTTAATATTTTAGTTACATTCTGGTTTCAAATGCGGTTGATATATATGTACGTGGATTGTGGCCCTTGCGTTGAGTAACTATGTTTTGTATGTGGTTGATGTATATGTATATGTATCTCTCTCTCTCTCCCTCTCTGTGATAATTAGCAATTGGGTTTCATATTTTACTTAATTCTGCAGTTATTATTTTCTCTAATATTGAATTAGGAAAAACTTCTTCCAGTAGTCCAGTATTTTGTTGCAATATGATTACAATGTTTTCTTTTTCCTTTTTGAGGAATTTGGAGGATTTTCAGAGTAGTGTATAGAATGGAAGGAGTTGGTTAAAGGGCTGACTAGATTAGGTGATTCATTCAAAATCGATATGTTTTGAGGTTAAGGGGTTTAATAAGATTTGTATTGGGACCTATCAATGGTGCTTTTCGGTGTGATGAGTGAAAAGCTCCTTCCAAGGCCAGCTCTTAGTGGGTTCTTTCTGGTTGAGGGATTATTTCTACGTGATAAAGTGATCATAACGATTGTTTGGCGAAAGTACTATTGATGGCATCCTTTATTGCTTGCAGTATCATACACAGAGTACTTGGTTGGGCATGACAAGTTGACAAAGCTTAATTAATATCAAAAAGGTCTTAGCCAAATAAATACGAGAGAAATCTTCATCGAGAAGAGAGCTATACAGCTCTTACTCTCCACCAGTACTTCAACAGAAATAGTCAGAGAACTGTATTGTTGTAGCAGTGTACATAGTGTAAGATTTTGTGTGCTCCTCTTTCATCTTGTTTTGGTTATGATATATGGCTCATACTAAAGTTGCTTTGTATTGGCTGTTCAAGTAACCAAATACCTAGAAACTTTCTGGCCTGAACCAGATATTGCCTCGCCCCCTTTCTTCTTTTCTTCTCCTTTTTTCTAGACCCTACTTACTTCTTCTTCTTTGGCGGCGAGAGGCCCTTCTGAAGCCAGAAAATAAGGGGATTCGGTACGTACTTGGAGTGCAGAGGGATGCATCTCTCTTTCCTCAGCTTGACTGTTCAAAAGCCAAGGTTCAAAGCATGCGACAGAGCTTCAGGCGGAGACGGCGAAAGTACTCTCTTTTCCTGATTTCGGGGGAGGAAGCACTTTCCCTCCTCCAAAAAGAGAGTTTATGCTGTGAACGAAGTACCCTTCGATGTGATGATCTCCTGTAGAAACAGCTAGGAAGTACGTATGCAATGTAAAAATTTCCTGTAGATGCGGCTATAGTTTTCTTCTTTGGCGAGAAAGAACGTTGTCGGTCGCTGTAGTACTGTTGGCTGTCTTTAAGGACTGTTGTAGCGGTGATCTATAAAAGCTACGAGGTTTTGCTTCAATCCATTCTAGCCGAACCAGAGGAAAAGTAGCCCATGTTATCCGGAATTGCTCCGACATGTTTTTGGAACTGGTACATCATCTTTCTCTCATCTGCTTCAAATGCTCATATTTATTACTGTAAATTTCAGGACTTCACTTCCCATTTCGGTTTTATCTAGGTATGGAGCAATGCCACAAATTAATTGGGATTTTCCAGGTTTGATTTTTATTTCAGCTTGAAGGCTAGGGCTTGTCTTCCATTGAAATTTCCAATAAGTATTGCTATTCAAAGTGTGGTCAACACAAACTTAACTTTCTTAAATACCTTCATTGATGGATTTAGCTTAACTTCACTCTTTGGGAAATTTACATTTACATTTCCACTTTCAAAGTGTGGTCATATTTGAGATTGGATCCTAAATATGTGCAAATGGAAGCAGGGAAATGTGGGAGTGGCATAAAGAGGAATATTTACAGAAGGAAACCAACATTGGGAAGCTTGTTTGGTTGCTCATCCAGATGTTGAAGATGGTTGAGAGAGAAACATCAATCTCGATCAGTTAGTCTGATACTCTATTTTCATTCTATAAGTTTCTGATATGCATGTGAAGTTTTCATTGGGAAACGAAAAATGGAAAGTGAGAGTGGTAGGAATCAATGTTCCGGGCCGCATAGAGCTTACCTACGGCGCCTGGCTTCTCCGGCGCATATTAGCTTAGCTACGCTTAGGCCGGTTTGGCTTCCTCTCTGGCGGCCACTTACCTTACAGATTGGGGAGGTGAGCTCACTTGCAGAGTCGGTTTGGTACCATGCAACTTCTAAAGAGTCGGTTTAGTTGAAATGATTTCACATACTGGAAAAAGCATGGGATTTGTGCAGAAGTTTGGGAAAACTTTCATTCTACAATTTTAAAGTAGCCGTCCCACTATGAAATTGATTATGTGTTTCTTGATTTCTTCTTCTTTGATCATGAGTTTATATAATGGGATTCTAGATTTTTTTGCTTGGTGTTTTACTGTGTTTTGAGTTAACTTGCATCTGTTAAAAGAAGCAAATGGAAAGTTTGGAAAAGAAGCATATCTATGCCACTTTTTCTCCTAGAAGTGGCCATGGATATGCAATTCTCTCCAAAAGGTTAGCAGCCACTCTCATAAAAAAATGCGAGGATTTATCAATTTGTTTTGAATATCAGAGGTTTCATTAATTATTTTGCTAATTTTGGCGTCTGTTTCTTAGAAAGTACTATAATTTTATTTATTACAAATCAAAACTCCTCCAATAATAGCAGTGAGCGCGCAGTTTCAGGCAAAGAAGAAAAGTTTGGGATGCGTTTGTTGCTGAACATATTCTAAAACCATATGTTGTTCTTTAATCTCGCCATCAATTTTCCGTTGCAGACAAATAATTTTTAAGGATGAATGCAAGCTATGTTACATGGATCCCTCAAAATGTGTATAGTACCCATGTCGGATACTCATCACCTGGATAAGGGTGTGGGATCCGTATCTGAAACATGTTTAGTTGGACATTCATCTAGCAAGCACATATTGCAATTTAAATTTACTATGAACTATCTGTAAGACTCCTATATTATGCATGAATTGCCCTAAGGCACCTTGTAAACATCATTTCTCTTAGAAAATGAGAGATACGTACTAAAGAATATGAATATTTTGACGTGTCCCCGTGTCCTTGATATAGAAAATGCATGAGTCCAGCACTTAGACACATACCAGCACCCAACACTTGTACTTGAGTCTGTGTAACATAGGATGCAAGCGGATGTACACTTGGTATTATTGAAGAGAAATGAAGCTTTTTGAAGACAGGACTGAAAGTTTTAATCTCTATTTTTGCCAAGACCATCACCTCTGAATCTGTTAAACTTGGTTGATACAGAGAATTATGGAGTTAGGCTTTTGACTTACCCCAGCTATTGAAAATATAGCGCTGTTTTTTTTAGGCAGAGCTCGAAAGCTTGATCTCTACTTTTGATGAAGTTTGTTGGTCCGGTTGCATTAGATTTTCTAGCCACATTTAAGTGTTCTAACAGGTTATAGTTTGTACTTTGGTGAATTAATTGAGTGAATTTTTTTATTTTTTATTTTTGTGGTCACTCAGAGTCAAAGGTACAAGAAATCTCGGCTTTCAATAAGTTAGCGAAAAAAAGAAGTCCACTAATTTCTAGATTGATGGAGGTTGGTTTCCTCTGTTCTCTCTGTTTCTATCCCCTTTAACGCTCTATTTGATTGGCCGTAAAAAAAATTCATCATGAGAATAATGATTTTGATCTCTGACTTTTCATTGAAATCCGCAAAACTTCTTTTTGTGAAGCTAACTCATTTGCAATCTAAGTGATTTCTGAAAAGGCATGTAACATATTAGGAGTGTTCATTGTAACTTTCACCTCACTCTTTTCTCATATTGATTGGTTCTGAAACTTGTGGAAAAAGAGTTTTCATTGGTTGTTCTTTCAAACAACATTATTTCCCCGCAAACCATGTACTGGCGGTTAAACATTATTTCTTATTCTTAGATGTCGAATCTCTGAGGCTAAGTTATCCACTACCGAGAAGCAACCTAGGAAGAAAGGGAAGCTGCAGTTTTAACTTTTGGTGCCATAGCAGAGGGTTGCATCAGTGGTCTTTATCCCCATTTATCAGAGGTAATCTTTATCTTGTAGTTTGGTTCTTAGTCACTCAGTTTCGAAAGTGGCAAATAATGAGTTAAAGGATCAGGACAATGCTTTTTTTCCTCAGGTTTTAGTCAATTGTGTCTCTTATTCTGGTGCGGTTCTTGGAGTTCGTATCTCCAATTTGTGGTTAATCTTGGTTATGTACACTTTGTTTGTATTGCTTGTTTTGTGCTTCTTCATTGTATGTAGCTGAAATATTAGTTATACAGAAAAGGTTCCTTTCCTTTAGAAGCAGCACAATTCGGTGCTTTGTTGTCTCTTATACTCCAGTATATTGTATTAATGCCATTCATATCAGATACTAAGTAGGATTTAAATTATGTGCGGATCGTTGCGTTTCTTATCCCACTTCCGGATGGCAAGTTCCCTTTGATACAGAGTATCTCATGTTGGACAGTTTCTCGATTTAGTAAATAAATTGCTCAGGTTTGAGTTTATTGTATTTGCTATCACATTTGTTTGCTTGGCCGTTTAGTTGTCAAAATTTATTTTGTAGTTGAGTTCTTTGATAATCTTTCCAGGGTATTGGCCATCAAGAAGGCTGTGAGCAATTTGATAAAGTTCTGATGGGGCTTCTGGAAAGAATACCGGATGATAACAAGTGGGTGCAAGAAGCTGCTTGTCCTGCTCATTCACAATTTTTGGAGTCCTTGCTTTAATTTCTCGTCCATTTGAAGGGAAAGAGTTAGAAGTGAACGGTTAGATTAAGGACCACAGAAGAGAGCTTTCTGAAGATTGGACCAGAGAGGAGAGCTTTTAGCTCTCAAGGTATGGATTCCTAATTTCTTGATTTTTCTCTTTTTTTTTTCTTTTTTTTTTTTGTGGTAACTTTTGCGTTGCAAACTTCCAGTCTAAAGGAATCTTGTGTAAAGTTTATCCATATAACAAAACCCTTAATAGATGTTTATACTTGTTAGAAATGGTGAAATAAACTATTATTCTAATATATGAAATAGGTGCTCTCAATCTCAGTTCTTTTTTAAAAATTGACGCTTTTGCGCTCTCACTCGCGCTCAGCGAACTTGCGACTTAGGTGTTATTTCGATTTGTTAGTTCTTCATATGCGTACAAGTACATGACATGTAAAAGTTGTGAGTAGATGGATTGTGGTGGATGCTTCTAACCTATACTGATGATATTCTAACCTATACTGATGATATCAGATTGCACAGGGACCATAGTTGCAACAGTTTTTGGAGAGGACAAGCAGAAACACACAAGAAGTAACAAAATAAGATTCGAAACACTGACATAGATACAATTCCAATACAGGGTGAGCTATCAAACAATGCTAAGGCAATACTTGGAACACCAATGGAGTTTTCTATTCAACTTCGCGCACACAAATCTGGACTTTCAGAATCAGTCCACTTCCTGTTCACCATCATTGCGTTGAAGTCTATCTCTGAAATTTTAGAAGGTGCAGAAGAAATGCCTCTTGCTTTACTTCCTGCAAGTGATACCACAAAAGATCATACACTACAAATGAAAGCTGAATCTTCATCAATTAAAAATGGTGATTTCAAAACAGCCATGGAAGAAGATGAAATTGACAGTTCAGAAACTAAGATGAAAGAGCATCCTCGTCCAGCAAGTGCTGATAAAACAAGGAAGAAGAAAATAGATTGAAACATGGACACCATAACTCACCTCTTGACAAGCCTTTTTAGTTTTTTATTAGAATAGCTTGTAACATCTACCAGCCTACATATTTTCAGCCTCATTGCTGCTGTGCTTGCTGTCCTTATTACTGCTGTGTTGATGCTCTATAAGGCTTGCTGTGTTCTTGATGAGCTACGCCTGCTACGGTTTGTGATTGATAAGGATAATGCTCCCGCGGTGGCTGTTTGTTTGATTTGTTGTGCTTGAAATATGGATTGAAAGGGCTGTTTTTGATGTTTTACTGCTGCATTATAGTGCTTGCTGGTAGTTTTGATCTCCTAAAGGATTTTACTCCTTTTGTGTCTGATAAGGTTGGCACTTTCGATGCGGTTGATGTTTGATCTTCTGTGAAGTTTGGGCAGAAATGATACAGATTTCGATTCGGGGATTTCCCATATGGATTTATTTGGATGTATGGTTGCTGCTCTATACAAGTTCGAAGGCTGCTGCTAATGTCTTCTCATTCTAATTAGGGCTGGTATATCTTGAGATATGGGGGGCGTTATCTTGGATCCCACAATGAAAGCTCTTTTTTTTTTCCTTCTCAAGGTCGATTCTGGTATGGTGCCACTACCCTTGGAGTGTATTTCTTATACTGGTGGCTTGGCTCTTGTTATGAATGTTTTGGCTTTATTTCTTCTATGTTTTATTTTTCCCCTTCTCTTGCTTCCCATTCAGCTCTTTGCTGGATGCGGTTGCTTTCCCTTTCCCTTGCTTTGTGCTTAGGCTTTGGCTTTTACCTCGATGTACCCTTTGTCGAGTTTCAATATAATTTTTTGCCGATCAAAAAAAAAAAACCTTTATATTTTCAGCACCGTCCAGTGACTTCATATCTACAACATTATTTTGTATGCTTCAATATTTCACAACTGGTGATATCAAAGTCTTCTTTTGAAGCATAATCTAATACTGTGTACGGTTCGATCTTTTCCCTCAAGAAATCCATCTCAACTTCTGACTTTTGCAAGGGAAATGGTTTCTTTTCATTGTGTTTGAAGTTCATTTTTCTATGCTGCCTACCAGAATAACATACTGCCAATTGTATGTTGTTACTATAGGCAATGCCACAAACAAAAAAATAGTCTTTATGCCGTGTTAGAATGACCATGTGTTCCGAACATTTTTCTAAATAGCCTTTTATAATTCCAAACCTCGCCTTCAACACAACACTTTTTGCACTTCGACACTTCGCATTCAAACGTATCAACTACAAAAACAAAAAGACGCACTCCAAAACCAATGAGAACATGGTCTCGTGCATCGCACGAAGCATAAAACTAGTAACCTTAAAAGGCTGTGCATTTGACTTTTAGATGGTTGAAGCATTGGGTTGTCTGTTGTTCCTTGGGTATCTAAAATTCACCCATTTAATCCGATGTGATTTAATGATTTTTTCACAGATACTTGTTAATGTGAGTTACCCTTCAGACTCTCTCTCTCTCTCTCTCTCTCTCTCTCTCTCTCTCTCTCTCTCTCTCTCTCTCTCTCTCTCTCTCTCTCTCACACACACACACACACACACACACACATTTTTATTTCTAACACCCAACCCAAGAGTCAAGTGACTAGTGTACCAGCCTTTATCGCAGACTTTTGGTTGCTAGTGTTCACTCTAATTTGTCATTGTATGCACCAATTGAATTTCGTCTTGATTATCTACTTTCAGTAGAAGTTGAAAAAGAGATCATGGTGTCGTTTTATGACGTACTTTTAGGTACTACTACTATATGAATTTGCGATTTTCTATATGAATTTTCTAAGCATCTGTTGTATGATCCTTGATAATGGTGAAAAGTGGTGGTTATTTTTACAAATTAAATTTGGGTAAAAAGTTTGTTTTGGCATTGGAGATGCTCCTACCCAAATTAGTTTTTGCTCAAAATTTGACTCAAATTAGTGGTAAAAATGGGTAAGGGCTGGAGATGCTGAGTCCCTCATATTGGTAGCCCAAATTCATCACTGCTTCAGTCATACTTGATTGTGTATCTAAGATGTAAGATTTGACTCCAGATTTGGTTTGGTTTCCAGGCTTGGTGAATTCAATTATAATATATGGTTTCATTTTTTTTTTCCCAAACAGCTGTGAGAAAGAGATGTAAAGCTCTAACAGTGCGAGAAGGCGATAAGCAAATCAGGGCTTTTCTTTGCTAATCAGACGAGAGGATATTAGCCCAGCGACCTTTTCTTCTTTTTTTTTTGAACATGACCGGCAGACCTCAAATACCTTCCTTTTGGTAAAAAAATAGATTTTGTGCCTTCGCGATCATGAGATTATTTCCTATTATATTAGGTGAGTAGTGAATATGGTAACCTATACAAATTATGTTGCCATCACCAAAAAAAAACTCTTAGTTTCAGTATTTTAGCCGTGAGTTGAAATTTGTCCACTGTAGGTAAGTTCGGATTTATACACAACAATAAAAGAACCAATCTAGTCCCAATCATTGGGGGCATGGGGAGGATGATTGGAGACAAACCTAACCTTTGACAATATACACAAAATAGTTGCTCTCAGAATAGTACTGAAATAGTGGCCATCCTAAACCTCCAAGAACTGAGGAGTTACAGGGACGTTTCGCTGCAGAACCATACCCCCAAATCAAAACCGAAAGGCATCAGGGAGGGCAGGCCTAAAGACCCAAATTAATTTTTGTGCTCATTACCGTATTTCCTTCATTCAGTGTCTTTCGGATATCTAACGTCCCAAACAATAAAAGAGATTGTCTAGACATGGTTTCTTTTTTCTGCTTATTTTCTTAACAAAACCAAACCGAAGAGATAAAGTATCATCTCACTCGGTGGCAGCCAATAGGTTCAACAGCAGAACCTTCTGGTTAATGTTTCCTTGTCCCCAGTTTCTTGTTTACTGTTTTCATTACCCATATCTGTTAATGGCTAATAATCGGTTATTTGTGGAAAATTTGAGAATGATAAAAGAGTTCTTGGTTAAACAAAGTAAAGACCAATCCTATGGTTGGGCGGAGAGGGGTTCCTGACATCTTCCCCTATACCTTTGGCTCCAGAACAATGGAATCTCGATACGGTTCCTCAGTTTTTCCTAAAACCGAGTGGCGTCTCTAAAAAAACATAAAGTGTGCCGCAACGGACACCTCGATGCTTTATACATAAACACCAAATTAGTCCAACAGGTGTGGCAAGGCCTGCCCGGCAAGGATAGGGTATCCACAAGAAGTCAACGTATATTCAATTGTTAACAGCTATAAATAAACAGCATGGTGCCATTGTCAAACCAAATAACAAGAGCAGGAGTAGAAGTACCGGAAAAATTCTGAACGGTTTGAATCATCTTGAGTTTGAAATTTTTGCATTGAGAATATATGGAAACAGTAAAACATGCCTCTAAATACATACTACAATCAGTCAACCATTCAAAACCACAGCTCCATTACACAAAGAAAAATGATCACATAGGAAGTCAAAATACGTTACTGCACCACTACATTGGATTTTATAATCAAGAAACAGCTCCACACCAATGAAACAAGATTGAAACGATATAAATGCAAATAAAAATCAGTATAAATTTAATTGAACAGAACAGTTGCATAAACAAGAAAAACTTATCAGGACAAATACCACATTTCCAGCATATTTGTCAATTCCATCTAAGCCAAACATGCATTCTTTTATCAGTTAAAATTCCCCAGATTGCATCCATCTGTGAATTCGGTGGCTGTACAAAGAGCAGAAATTGATTTTAGAGGGGAGAGAAGATACAGTTACCAGTCATGAAAATGTTGCCTTCATGACAAACTAAAAGGTAGTCATGAACTGGACAACTCTCCATAAAAGGGACCAAGAACTACGAGGAAGATTTCAACATTCCATTTCAGCTTTTGTAGAAAATTATTTCCCGGCTACAATTGGCTTTGATAGCATCCTCCAAACTCTTAACACGATCAAAATCAACTTTGAATGTGACCATGCTGAAGTTATCTTTTCCAGTTTCATAATCTTGCTTGATGTCCTCAACGTGAAAAGGTTGTATCTGCAAGTAAAACAAGCAGAAGTATAAGCTCAACTTGTAAAAAAACTGAAATTCCCAAAGAATTCAGAGTCAGAGTATAACAAGGAACACATACTGCAGATAACACAAGCGATGCGGCAGATAGGGGCAGGGGGTTGCAGGTGGGGAGCATATCAACATCACATAAATCTTCCTAAAATAGTTCCCACTCTCAAAACTAGTACCAAGTCTGAACAGTGGCCAGTCTTACCTGATGGCACACAACTCCCAACAGATCAAATGGAACCTCCATACCCAATCGAACATGTAAAGAAAAATGCTCATAAGAACTATATGTTTTACAAAGGAAACTACAGTGAAGATATGAAGCAGAATGCCGTAAAAACAGAGCACTCATCCTAATAGAGGAGCATGCAAAATAGCTCAATTGAAGTTCCAAAATGAAGCAAATAACATCAGCACAAAATGTTATCAGATAATAAATGAAAAAGAAGAGAAAGAGAGGGTAAACTACTACTTCAGATTTCACAAGAACAGTTGTTGCATTTTTCAGGCATTCTGCAGCTACTCCACCATAACCCCTAACTAACCCTCCTGTTCCTAGCTTGATACCTCCAAAGTGCCTGAAATTAAGGAAAGGAAACTAGATAAACCAAATTTGGATTAAGTTAAACATCCTTGGTGCATGCATATGTGGAAACATGATGTCATGAATTTAACTTATTCAATCATTGTATGAAATGGGAGTTTATGCACAAAAATCCTAAAACTTGGACAAGTACATGAATATCTTCATCACTTTTTACGAATTGGGTTGAGCTCGTGGTCAGGCCATTAGGATCCTAGTCAATAGTCCATACATGGTCAGGCCATTAGGATCCTAGTCAATAGTCCATACACAATTAACAAATAAGCTTACTTTGGTTTGGCAAAAATCTACTTGACTACGAGATGATAATGCATACCTTATAAGCCCAACAATTATGTGTAGCACGTGGATCCCTAACCTATATAATAACAATTAATCAATAAAAAAAAGGTAGCTAATATATGTTGCCTCACAAATTAGTATTCTGGACAAATTACAGTGGATATTGAAAAAATGTGCAGCAAAAATGTGCGGCCAAACAGAGCATGAAGTAGATGGGCAAATTGAAACCTTGATATAGTCAGGAACGATTTTAAACTTGTTAAAGGCCAACAAGACTTTTACTTTCAGCTCAAAATATTTTTTTAAAGAGATCAAAACTTTTTTTAATAACTTAGGTGTCTGAGTCAGCTTAGGTTCTCATCGACTAATCCTCAAACAATTCTACCGTCTACTAGCGGGCACCAATTAAAGCCGAGGCATAGCCCTGCCTTTGGGCCCGAAATCTGTGTGTCATTAAGCCAACTAAATTGTAAAGCTAATCAAACCAAGTCGACCAAATGTTAACTAGTACTATTTTTCCTGCCAAAAATGTGATCTTTATATATATTTTTTCTAACCATGCGCTATATTCTTGAAGTGAATTTATCTTTTTATCACTTTAATAGTAAAAAAATGCACAGAAAGCGCTATAATGAGATTCGTATCGGCCCCAAAAAAGTTAGGGCGAGAACAATGATAACGATGATAAAAAAGTTGTGCAGCAGTCGTGAGGCCAACAAAATTAAAGCTATCCAAAATAAACCCTAAAAATACCAAGCCAAGCCAACCCTGCCTGCAGGAGGTTGTGCACAAGGTGGATGTCAGATAAGATTGCCGGGGAGACATTGTCGATGACGTCGCCTGATCCCCGGGATTGCATGTGATGCCTTAGCCTCCAAGCCAAGGCACTCCCATAAATAACCTTTAATAAACCCTAACAAGTATGCTCTCTTCCCCCTCTTAAACTTTACTCTTCCTTTCTAAAGCGATTACTAACTTAAGCTTTGGAGTGCCTTCCGACCACCTTTGGCCGGGCAGTGCTAATTGGTTGCTACTCTTGTAGGAACCAGGAAGAAGAAGAAAAGGGCAGTTCATATCCAAGCCCATTTGAAAGAGGTCCAGAGAAAGTCGAGTTTAGACCCAGAAAGAGCGAACACCACCCCACAATCCCTCAAACTCCTACTCCTATTTGTTAAACTAACTCCCTTTAACCATTCAAAACACATAACTCAGTTACATCGAGCCACACAAGTAGATAGCTTTATAAGTTTTCAATGAGTAACCATGCCAATGGATTGAATCGTGTATATAACTAAATTTTGCAACATAGTTGATGTAGCAGAATTCATTATCAATTGGCTTAACCCCAAGGGTTCAAGGTTCAAACCATACAAGAACGAATTATAAGGACAGAGAAGCCTCCTCTTTAGAGCACAGTTGTTCATATAAACAAGCAAACAAAATATCTGCAAAAACATTATAACCCAGGGAACCAAAAATCTCTCTCTCTCAGCAAAAACAAAACTTCAATGCGAATCTGCAATCTTGAGGCTCTCAGTGAATAAACATGAATAATAGATCAATTAGTGAGATATTACAAGTGAAAATAAGTACCTCCGCCTTTTCTTTTCCATTTTCTCTTAAGGCTCATAGAGTAAACATGACAATGAGATATTACAAGAAAAAAAATTAACTCGGCATTCTTTTCTTTTTTTCATTTTCTCCAAGGTCAAATGTTTAATCTATCGACACAGTTACTTTGATTGGATTAGTACCTCCAAAACGAATACAGAGCTCTTACTTGGGCCAATGACAAAGGACAGCTTGATAAGTACCTCCAAAACACACCTTCTTTGGCAGCTCCAAAAACCTCCTATTAATATCAAACAATGGGTCTTTTTCATCAACTTATGGTTCTTCCTCTGGTCCTGGCATTATCCCTTTCAAGCATCCATATGACACTCGCAGCACGCCACCTTCTGCAAACGACGCCTGCAGTTCCATCTATGCCTAAAGTCACCATGCCTCCATTGCCGGCAATGCCAACTGTTCCCCAAACCACATTGCCGCCACAACCGACCACCCCTTTGCCAACGATGCCAATGGTTCCAACCTTGCCAAAGCCCACTTTGCCACCTATGCCAACCACCCAAATTCCGTCATCTCTGCCAAATCCAACATTGCCAACCATGCCTGCAGTTCCAAAATGATACGATACTGGGAGGAATAATTCTTGAAACCACAAAACTAAATAACATAAATATATCTCAAGAAATGAAACAACTTCATCGCCACATACCACCACCATCGTCGGTCAACATCATGAGAACCTAAATCGGGCTGATTAACTGATTTCCGTTTTTTAATAACTTTATTAAATAAAACGCATGTTTTTTAACATTATTATTCCTAGACTAGGTGAAGTCGTGGTTAGCAACCACGTTTTCTTGAAAGCATTTTTGGCTAACACGCTTTCACATCGGGTTAAGACGGATTAACCGGAAAAATTAAGTTGATCCTAATCCAGTTTGAAAGCGCTTTTAAAAAACGCGTGTAGCAAACACGATTTATAACATGAAAACTAAAATACTGAAATTGTGTCTGCAAAATATACTCTGAAAACGTTGTTACCAAACACGACTTCTAAAATCGTGTTTAGAAAACACGCCTTCAGCTGCTACCAGGCGACCACCTTCCAATCCAATTCAGCTGCTGCCAGGCGACCAGCTATCGTCGGTCGACATCGTGAGACCCTAAATCGACCATCTCACCATCGTCTGTGATCATCGTCGACCATCCCACCCCTAAATCGACTACAGCCCAGTACAATTCCACCCCTTAATCGACTCCACAACCCAAAATCAACCCTTTTTAAACATGGATAACCGGAGCTGTTGGTGGTGAGGGGGAGGGGGAGGAGAGAGAAGAGCTGTTGGTTGTAATCGACCATACAACTCAGCAAAACAAAACTTCAATGCAAATCAGCAATCTTGAGGCTCTCAGTGAATAAACATGAATAATAGATCAATTAGTGAGATATTACAAGTGAAAATAAGTACCTTCGCATTTTCTTTTCCATTTTCTCTTAAGGCTCATAGACTAAACATGACAATGAGATATTACAAGAAAAAAAATTAACTCGGCATTCTTTTCTTTTTTTTCATTTTCTCCAAGGTCAAATGCTTAATCTATCGACACAGTTACTTTGATTGGATTAGTACCTCCAAAACGAATACAGAGCTCTTACTTCGGCCAATGACAAAGGACAATTGCAAAAAGTTAGAAAACACACCTTCTTTGGCAGCTCCAAAAACCACCTATTTATATCAAACAACGGGTCTTTTTCATCAACTTATGGTTCTTCCTCTGGTCCTGGCATTATCCCTTTCAAGCATCCATATGACACTCGCAGCTCGCCACCTTCTGCAAACGACGCCTGCAGTTCCATCTATGCCTAAAGTCACCATGCCTCCATTGCCGGCCATGCCAACTGTTCCCCAAACCACATTGCCGCCACTACCGACCACCCCTTTGCCAACGATGCCAACGGTATCAACCTTGCCAAAGCCCACTTTGCCACCTATGCCAACAACCCAAATTCCGTCTTCTCTCCCAAATCCAACACTGCCAACCATGCCTGCAGTTCCAAAGATGACTCTGCCAGCTGCTTCACTGCCCAGTGCCCACCATTCCAACAATTCCCTCTATGCCGACCATGCCGACAACTATGCCAGCTGTTCCTTTCCTCTCCCCACCACCATCTAACTAATCCTTTGAAACACCATCATTCATCTTTCTCTACAGAGCTTGCCATATGTTTGAAACACTATTGTTACAGATACTATTGTTACAGATTCTCTAGTATGCATGTATTTGTGAAGTTTCAGTCAGTTTTCTTATGTATATTTGTTGATTTAATCATGGAGTCACTTTGTATATTAGAGTATATGGGAGTACCTTTTTGTGTTTTACATGAATATACGGTTGTTTTTTCCACTCCGAGTTTCGAATTCACCCTTCTTTCTATGTTCAGAACATGACCTGATTTACACTTACTTCTGAGAACTAAACAGATTACTTCTCTTTAAAAGGGGCAAGGGTTGTTAATTACTTGGAACCGGAAAACCGATAATTCAAACAAATCAGACCAAACCATATGATTGGACGGATTCGAATCAGTTTACCAGTACTACCGGTTTCTTGAACACTCCTGGCACCTGAAAAATGTACCGAGCGTTTTAGATTTTTGCAATTTCAAATCTGCAATACACAGATCATTTTGAGGTGAGATAATAAATTCAGAATCAAAGCTGCATTGTTCATCAACACATGACTTACGTAATATTTATATCTCTGAGAAAAAATGATACCACAAAACTAAATAACATAAATATATCTCAAGAAATGAAACAACTCCATCGCCACCTACCACCACCATCGTCGGTCGACGTGTGTAGCAAACACGATTTATAACATGACAAATAAAATACTGAAATTGTGTTTGCAAAATATACTCTGACAGCGTTGTTACCAAACACGACTTCTAAAATCGTGGTTAGCAAACACACCTTTAGGAGCTGCTGCCAGGCGACCATCTTCCAATCCAATTCAGCTGCTGCCAGGCGACCAGCTATCGTCGGTCGACATCGTGAGACCCTAAATCGACCATCTCACCATCGTCTGTGATCATCGTCGACCATCCCACCCCTAAATCGACTACAACCCAGTACAATTCCACCCCTTAATCGACTCCACAACCCAAAATCGACCCTTTTTAAACATGGATAACCGGAGCTGTTGGTGGTGAGGGGGAGGAGAGAGAAGAGGGTACTTAGGAGGAGGAGAGAGAAGAGCTGTTGGTTGTAATCGACCGTACAACTCAAAATCGACGTCGTTTTGGCACTCCTTTAGATAAGCCGTTTACAGAAGATGCAATGTCACACAAAACGGTGGTGTTTTGGGGTACATGACATAGGTTGAACCTATGTCATGTACCAAAAACTACGTCGTTTCAAGCTTCCCAGGGAATGCAACTTAATTCGTCACTCGAGATTTATTCCGGAATTTTTTATCTGATCAAAATTGTTCAACATTTTGATCTTGCCAATAAGATTAATATTGTTAATTATTATGCAAATTTTAATTCTTATTAGTGCATGATCGGAGATGATTTGTGTGAATTTTTTTTTATGAAAATAGATATGACCACATTCTATCCAACCCTTTTATCAAAGAATAATGGCAAGTGCTCATTAGGTCGAGTAATTTCTCGATTGTGATTCATTACAAGATTATTAATACGATCTCATTCGTTCATGTTGTAGAACATGTTGAGATGATTAATCATGTTATGAATCACATGAATTGATTATGGAATGGTACATGATCGAAAACGATTTAAGTGAATTTTTTTTCCTGATAATAGATGTGCCTACACTGGATCAAAAATCATTTTTTCTGGAGTAGTAGACAGCATGCGAGCAGGCAGCAGCAAAGCTACGGTTTCGACGAGCAGCCAGCTACGGCTTGACGTACGCATCTCTCTCTCTCTCTCTCTCTCTCTCTCTCTCTCTCTCTGTGATAATAACATCGCAATTAGGGTTGGTAGATGCTATGTTGTTTGTGACAGCTGCTTCAATTTGGCCATGGGGCACTTTCATGGGAGAATTTAGTGATCTTGCAAGATGTCTTATATCGTTCAATCGCAACTTTTTAGGATAATTGGCTGATTTTTGAGCACCTACTATATGCATCAGCAAAGAAATTATAAACAAGTTAGCGAAAGTTATGCGTGCATTTTGTTAGATTCGCCTCAATTTTTTCAGAGTTCACCTACAAACAGCACCACACAAATGCAGTTGATATATGTATGTGGATTGTGGCCCTTGCGTTGAGCTTACCTGAGCTGCTTGCCCGTATGCAGGTCGATCGCAAGGGATGCAGTCATGCAGCTACTTCGAGAGTCCTTCACCCAAAAAAGAAATGTTTTTTTTAATGGCGAAGCACAGAGTAGTGATGGCGGTGGGGGCAGTGGTTGTGAGGGCTGCATCAGTTCTAGGTGGTGGTGGTGGTGATGCGGTTGTAGCGTTGAATGCATAGAAGGTTTTTGGCAAAAACAACCAAATCGTAAATGATTTATAACTGTTCTATTGACATGAAATTATGTAGGTTTGCAGGTATTCCAAGGCTTCGTGCATTGGATCTTTTCATACCTAGAACAATTGGTTCTACGCAACTCCATTGTTTTTCATTCTCATCCGCAAAACAAAGAGAATCCATGGATATTGAAACAAAAATTGGGAATTGAAGGTTGTAGTGAAGGTTGGTTTTTTCTTTCTTTAAGCTTGTTGGATATGTCTACTCAATTCATTCATTCTTTGTTGCCTTCTTGTGTTTAGGTAAATGCAGATAACTTGTTGGTTTGAATGCTTTTATAGGAATGTTCATTGAAAGGTAGCAAAGTGGAAACTGAGATTATTGGGGAAGATTTGTTACAATTGAAAGAATGACAGTTCACGAACTCAGATCGAAATTTAAGGTAACAGCACATTGACGTTTTAGATGATTTTGTTGGCATAAGTATGTGTCAGAATAGATGAAAACTGTTTCTATTATATTGAGTATCAAGTTGATTAACATGTACTAGATGTTGGTTGAGGAACAGTGGCCATAGAAGTAAGGTTGAGTTTCCATACATTTCCATAAGATTTTTATTACCAAGAAATGGGAATGTTGTCCTCCTAACTATCTCAGATAGATGTTTGGCCAGTTCATTGGAGTTCCCTTTTGCTTTCTTGCAGTAATTGGCAAGTTGTTTCTTTTTTCTGCCACTTTCCAACATCTGTGAGAGTTGTTAGGTTCTGTTGGAATGTGTGGCGGGTAAGGGAGCTAGAGTGAAGAGAGAAAGACTTACAACTCAACCATGAATCAAATTTTTGCAAAGAACAAATACGTGTGTTATGTCTCTTCTTAACTCTCTATTAGAAACTTGATACTGTCTTATGCGGCTGTACAATTGGTTTCGGCATTTTACACAATTTTTCCATTCAGTAAAAATTAAAACTATGTATTTGATGATTTCAACATTAGATCTACCTGGTTTGAATTACCTGATGTAGCAAACCAAATGGTCTGAGATGAGCTAAATAATCAAAGACCTCTACAACTAATGCTAAGTACATGCTACTACTGGATCATCTAGGTCTATTGAAATGAGTGTGTTAAATGTGTGAATGCCAGCTCTTTTTTTAATTCTTGAAACTTCTGACTTCCTTTTGTAAGGTCCCTTTTCAGGACATTTATTGTGTATGGAAGATTGTGCTTCTCAATACAAAGAGTCTCATGTACTTGTAATTTTTGTTTGTAGTTGATTGAGGAAGTCAAAACTACACTACTCGCAACGTCCCATAAGCTATCTATCAAAAGGGATGAAGTTTCAGGTGCTTCATTTTTGGATTTATTTTGTAGGGAAAATGTAGTCAACACGTAAGGGGGATATGGTTATGAAGGTGGTATTTTACATTGCCTTACGTTTATAGGAAAAGAAGAGTCCCGATTGAAGAGGACAGCAGACCAAGAAATTGCTACTGGAGTTGGAGCTTCTGGTGTACCTTGGACAGTTTTTGCCCACGAGAAGCCACAAAAGAGGTGGACGGTATACAATCCCAGGACTATGAGGCCGCCTCCACTTGATGGTGATACAAAATCTGTGAAGTTAATGTCTTGGAAAGTCAATGGGTTAAGAGCTTTACTGAAGCTAGAGGGTTTCTCGGCTCTGCATCTTGCACAAAGAGAAGATTTTGATGTGTTGTGCTTGGAAGAGGCCAAACTACAGGCAAGTTTTCCCTTTCCTTTTTCCTAGATTCTCCTTGTTTACAGCTTCTTCCATATACTTTACGGCTACTGATAATTGGACCAAAAAAAGAAGTCATAAGAAGGGAAATCATTGGGGTTGGATGCTGAAATTGATTTGAAGTCATTTCCTTAATGATGAGAATTGTGCATTTGTGATGCATCTGCAGATAATTATATCTTATCTGTGATGTACTCATTACTTTATTCTGCAGTTATTATTTGCTCTAATATTGAATTAGGAAAAACTTCTTCCAGTAGTCCAGTATTTTGTTGCAATATGATTAAAATGTTTTCTTTTTCCTTTTTGAGGAATTTGGAGGATTTTCAGAGTAGTGTATAGAATGGAAGGAGTTGGTTAAGGAGATGACTAGATTAGGTGATTCATTCAAAATCGATTTGTTTTGAGGTTAAGGCGTTTAATAAGACTCGTATCGGGACCCATCAATGGTGCTTTTCGCTGTGATGAGTGAAAAGCTCCTTCCAAGGCCAACTCTTAGTGGGTTCTATCTGGTTGAGGGATTATTTCTACGTGATAAAGTGATCATAACAATTGTTTGGCGAAAGTACTGTTGATGGCGTCCTTTATTGCTTGTAGTATCATAAGACACAGAGTCCTTGGTTTTGCATGACAACGCTTAATTAATATCAAAAAGGTCTTAGCCAAATAAATACAAGAGAAATCTTCATTGAGGAGAGAGCTATACAGCTCTTACTATCCACCAGTACTCCAACAGAAATAGTCAAAGAACTGTATTGTTGTAGCAGTGTACGTAGTGTAACACTTGTGTCCTCCTCTTTCATCTTGTTTTGTTTTTGGTTATGATATATGGCTCATAGTAAAGTTGCTTAGTATTGGCTTTTTAAGTAACCAAATACCTAGAAACTGTGTGGCCTGAACCCAAAACTAATCCAGTGGAAGCTTTGTAAATAAGCTTAAAAGACAGTGCATTTGACTTTTAGATAAGCATTGGGTTGTCTGTTGTTCCTTGGGTATCTAAAATTCACCCATTTAATCCGATGTGATTTAATGATTTTTTCACAGATACTTGTTAATGTGAGTTACCCTTCAGACTCTCTCTCTCTCTCTCTCTCTCTCTCCTCTCTCTCTCTCTCTCTCTCTCTCTCTCTCACACACACACACACACACACACATTTTTATTTCTAACACCCAACCCAAGAGTCAAGTGACTAGTGTACCAGCCTTTATCGCAGACTTTTGGTTGCTAGCGTTCACTCTAATTTGTCATCATATGCACCAATTGAATTTCGTCTTGATTAGCTGCTTTCAGTAGGCTAAGCTGAAAAAGAGATGATGGTGTCGTTTTATGATGGAGTATATGAATTTGCGATTTTTTAGCTGAGTTTTCTAAGCATCTGTTGTATGATGTGCTAATGGCCTTGGTAATGGTGAAAAGTGGGGGTTACTTGTTCAAATTAAATTTGGGTAAGAAGTTTGTTTTGGCATAGGATGATAGAGATGCTAAGTCCCTCATATTGCTAGCCCAAATTCATCACTGCTTCAGTCATACTTGATTGTGTATCTAATATGTAAGATTTGACAATATTATGATTTGGTTTTGTTTCCAGGCTTGGTGAATTCAGTTATAATATTTGGTTTAATTTTTTTTGTTTCCAGTCAGTTGTGAGCGAGAGATGGAAAGCTCTAACGGTGGAGGAGACGATAAGCAAATCAGAGCTTTTCTCTGCTAATCAGGCGAGAGGATATTAGCCTGGCAGACCTTTTTTTTCTTTTTTTTTTTTGAACATGCCCGGGAGACCTTAAAAACCTTCCTTTTGGTAAAAAAAATATTGTAGATTTTGTGCCTTCGCGATCATGAGATTCTTTCCTATTATATTATGTGAGTAGTGAATATGGTAACCAACACAAATTATGTTGCCACATAAAATATATAAAAAAAAAAAAAACCTCTTTGTTTCAGTATTTTAGCCGTTAGTTGAAATTTGTCCACCGTATGTAAGTTCGGATTTATACACAACAATAACAGCACCCATCTAGTCCCTAATCATTGGGGGCATGGACAGAGGATGATTGAAGACAGACCTAACTTTTGACAATATACACAAAATGGTTGCTCTCAGAATACCACTGAAATAGTGGTCATCCTAAACCTCCAATAACCGAGGAGCTACAGGGACGTTTCACTGCAGAACCATGCCCCCAAATCAAAGCCGAAAAAGAATCAGGGAGGGCAAGCCTAGAGACCCAAATCAATTTTTGTGCTCATTGCAGTACTTCCTTCATTCAGTGTCTTTCAGATATCCAAGGTCCCAAACAATAAAAGAGATTGTCGAGACATGGTTTCTTTTTTCTACTTATTTTCTCAACGGAACCAAACCGAAGAAATAAAGTATCATCTCATTCCACTTCCTCTCTTCTCTTCATACTAACTTGGTTCTTCCAGGTTATGAGAATCCTGTATCCTTTCAGAAACACATTCCATCAAATCAACACCAAAATTTGATAGCTATACAAGTCAATGTAGATTCAATTGTGTCATATATATAATCAGCTTGACAGTGGCAAAACAAACATTAGTAACAAATTCGCTATGAAATATATTCAACTGAATAGGTGCATATACAAGGAAGACTTATCAGGAAACACCATCATTTCGTCTCCCATTTCTCATCGAACAAATACAGGATATAAGTTCCAAGGCCATACTACCGATATAAGTTCCACGGATACAAGCCATACCCCATATTGAATCCATCAGAAAATTAACTGCCATAGCCTCTTCATCCGTTCCAAAGCAACAAGAAGTCACACTCTTTGTGCTAACACAAGAGCATTGAGGAATCCAAGGTAGGATTCTAACAATAATCCGTGTGTTAGCCCCTTTTACACTTTTCGTTTAGTTTCTGTCTTCGCTGTTTTTTGGTTTAGTTTATGGTGTAACGAGGAAGACGAGTAGCAGCTGCTAGTAGTTGTAATATTGCATATGCGGTTGAATGACCTTAAGCAGCGGCCACTAGTAGGTAGTGTCGGCCAACACTCGGTGGCCACCAGTAGGTAGTAACGGAAAATTCTGCTTCCATTCCGCATAATTATCTTGAGTTTGAATTTTTGCATTGAGAATATATGGAAACACTAAAACTTGCCTCTAAATACATACAATCAGTCAACCATTCGAAACCACAGCTCCATTACACGAAGAAAATGATCACATAGGAAGTCAAAATACGTTACTGCACCACTACATTGGATTTTATAATCAAGAAACAGCTTCACACCGATGAAACAAGATTGAAACGATATAAATGCAAATAAAAATCAGTATAAACTTTATTTTACTGAATAGTTGCGTAAACAAGAAAAACTTATCAGGACAAATACCACATTTCCAGCGTATTTGTCAATTCCATCTAAGCCAAAAATGCATTCTTTTATCAGTTAAAATTCCCCAGATTGCATCCATCTGTGAATTCGGTGGCTATACAAAGAGCAGAAAGTGATTTTAGAGGGGAGAGAAGATACAGTTACCAGTCATGAAAATGTTGCCTTCATGACAAACTAAAAGGTAGTCATGAACTGGACAACTCTCCATAAAAGGGACCAAGAACTACAAGGAAGATATCAACATTCCATTTCAGCTTTTATAGAAAATTATTTCCCGGCTACAATTGGCTTTGACCGCATCCGCCAAACTCTTAACTCGATCAAAATCAACTTTGAACGTGACCATGCTGATGTTGTCTTTTCCAGTTTCATAATCTTGCTTGATGTCCTCAACATGAAAAGATTGTATCTGCAAGTAAAACAAGCAGAAGTATAAGCTCAACTTGTAAAAAAACTGAAATTCCCAAAGAA
Organism: Vaccinium myrtillus; assembly: GCA_016920895.1. Lineage (NCBI taxonomy): Eukaryota > Viridiplantae > Streptophyta > Magnoliopsida > Ericales > Ericaceae > Vaccinium > Vaccinium myrtillus. The sequence continues at coordinate 9,240 of JADGMU010000070.1, read as the reverse complement.
TTCAGAGTATCAGCTAGTTCTACACTGTCAGAGTATAACAAGGAACACATACTGCAGATAATGCATTTCAGCTGTAATAATCCCATTGACAAACAATAGCAGTAACCATCAAAACTTAGCAAGAAAAACAAGCGATGCGGCAGATAGGAGCAGGGGGTTGCAGGTGGAGAGCATATCAACATCACAAAAATGTTCCTAAAATAGTTCCCACCCTCAAAACAAGTTAGTACCAAGTCTGAACAGTGACCAGTCTTACCTGATGGTACACAACTCCCAACAGATCAAATGGAACCTCCATACCCAATCGAACCTGTAAAGAAAAATTCTCATAAGAACTATATGTTTTATAAAGGAAACTACAGTAAAGATATGAAGCGGAACGCCATAAAAACAGAACACTCATCCAAATACAGGAGCATGCAAAATAGCTCAATTGAAGTTCCAAAATGAAGCAAATAACATCAGCACAAAATGTTAGCAGATAATAAATAAAAAAGAAAGAGAGAAAGAGAGGGTAAACTACTACTTTAGATTTCACAAGAACAGTAGTTGCATTTCTCAGGCATTCTGCAGCTACTCCACCATAAGCCCTAACTAACCCTCCTGTTCCTAGCTTGATACCTCCAAAGTACCTGAAATTAAGGAAAGGAAACTAGAAAACCAAGTTATACATCCTTGGCGCATGCATATGCGGAAACAAGATGTCATGAATGTAACTTCTTCAATCATTAACAACTGGTGTGTAATGATCGCATCTAAGTAACTGAGATATATAGTTAATAGACTTGTTCAAGTACATTATTAAACATTCCTTTTCGTCAGCAATTGGGGGAAACGTACCTGATCACAACCACCATTACTCGATCAACTCCTGAAGAAACTATTGCAGAATTTATTGGTTTCCCAGCTGTACCGGATGGTTCACCATCATCATTACTCCGGTACTGATCACCAACCTAAAATAAAAAACCAACAGAATTGCAGTAAATTAATGAATAAGGTCATAACAAAAACTCCGCCCAAACATGATTCCCATGAACTCTCCTTCTAATCTATACATAGGTAGAATGATTTCCAACCATGAACATAATATGGGGGACAAACAATCCCCACACCAAAAATCTCACATTTTACATCCAAATAAATTGAAGGCAACTAGGCCCTACTCTTTCAACTGAGTATAGCTGTTGTCACCAGGTTGTTCCGTGGGATATTGTATGAAATGGGAGTGTATGCACAAAAATCCTAAAACTTGGACAAGTACGTGAATATCTTCATCATTTTGTACAACTTGGGTAGAACTCATGGTCAGGCCATTAGGATCCTAGTCTATAGTCTATACACAAGTAGTAACAAATAAGCTTACTTTGGTATGGCAAAAATTTACTTGGCTATGTGAGAAGATAATTCATACCTTATAAGCCCAACAATTATGTGTAGCACGTGGATCCCGAACCTATATATAAAAAGTTAATCAATAAAAAAAGAAAGTGTTCACAAATTAGTATTCTGGACAAATTACGGTGGATATTGAAAAAAATGTGCAGCAAAAATGTGCGGCCAAACAGAGCATGAAGTAGATGAGCAAATTGAAACCTTGATATGGTCAGGAACGATTTTAATAACTTAGGTGTCTGAGACAGCTTAGGTTCTCACCGACTAATCCTCAAACAATTCTACCGTCTACTAGCGGGCGCCAATTAAAGCCGGGGCATAGCCCTGCCTTTTTGGGCCCGAAATCTGTGTCATTAGGCCAACTAAATTGTAAAGCTAATCAAACCAAGTCGACCAAATGTTAAAGAGTATAATTTTTTCTGCTAAAAATGTGATCTTTATATTTTTTTTCTTCTAATTTTCCGATTTAAAAAAATGCAGGAATGTGATCTTCTTAGATTTATCACTTTGTTCGTGAAAATTGCATAAAAAGCCCTAGAGGGCAAGCTAATGATAACGATGATAACGAAGCTTGTGCGTCTGTAATGGTTACTAACCTCGGAGAGGAAAGAGTGGGCGGAGCGCTCGTCGGAGATGGGGCCCGCAATTGCAATAAATTTACTCTTTTTGATCTCTCGTTCGAAAGTGACCCTTTCATTGATGGTAGTGAAGGCACCAGGGTTGTTTCCGCCGCCGCCGCTACTGCTGCTGCAAGCGGTGGTGGTAACCATCGGTTTATTAGCTCCGGCGATTTGGAGCAGCGAGAAGTAAAGAACTTGACGATGATGGAAGGGATTCAGTGGTGAAATCGCCACCTGCATTTGGTCATTTGGGCGGATTGTCTCGGTTGGTTTCTGAACGGAAATTGGTACCAATGTTGTGTGGTAACCGCCGTTTCACGCCAATGGTCAAAGCCATTAGCTTGTTCCGCTAAAAAATGTTTTTAGAATAGGCCTAGTTTTTAAAAGAAAATTAGCAATTCAGTTGCTGAAATCAACCATGATTTTAGTAAATGAATTCACAATCTGTTAAAATCATGGTATTTCAAATCAAAAAATTAAGTGATTCCGTGTATTATTTTTTGAATTTTTTACACCGAATTAAAGTACATGAGGAGTACTTGAATTTGGTGCGAAAAAAATCGAAAAACAATACACGGAACCACTTCATTTTTTGATTTGAAATACCATGATTTTAGCACCTGGATTGCTAAATTTTTTTGGAAAACTAGGCCTAATTACATTTTTCACGAATTTTTTTATGTGGTGTGTTGTGGAAGAATGACCTTTCTTGATTTTTAGAAAAAATTATTTTTTATTAGTGGAACACCCCTCAGTAATTTTGGTAATTTTGATAATCCACTCAAGTGGATAATTGTAACTAACACATCTAACCTATAATTTTTTATTCAAAATTCAGGCCTCTAAATATTGAATGAAATTTGAAAAAAAAAAAGTTACACAATTGTGTGCCAAATATACCACTGATTTGAACCCCACATATTGCAGAACCTACTGAGACAAGCATTCAGTAAAATATTCATTTTAATCAGACATTGATAGATTTTAAAATTGTGAACTTTTTTGTTAGTGGAACACCTCAGTCATTTTGATAATCCATTCCAGCGGATAATTGTAACTAACACATCTAACCTATAACTTTTTATTCAAAATTCGGGCTTCTAAATATTGAATGAAATTTGAAAAAAAAAAAAAAAAGTTACACAATTGTGTGCCAAGTATACCACTTATCTCAACCCCACATATTGCAAAACTTACTGAGACAAGCATTCAGTAAAATAGTCATTTTAATCAGACATTGATAGATTTTAAAATGGTGAACTTTTTTGATATGTTGTCTGATCAAAATAATTTTTCAATTGAATGTTCATCTTAGTAGGTCCTAAGATACATGCAGTTCAGATCAATGGTATATTAGTCACACAATAGTGTAAACTTACTTTCAAACTTCACCTTCAACATTTAGGATCATGTACTCTGAATGAAAATTTGTAAGATTGGATTAGTTAGTTACAATTGTCTGATTGAGTAGATTTTTTAAGAGATTCCTCCAATTATTATTATAAAATTATTGAACTGCTCGGATCATTGGCGTGAAACCTCAAAAACAGGTCCCACACAACATTGGTACCCCGCGCGCGAGAGGGAGAGAGGGGAGCAAAATGGCTGAAATGGAGCTGGCTGAATTGGCTCTTCACCATGTCATTTTGTGGAGCTGCCAGATGCAGCAAGACAGCCTCACTACAGATAGCCTCGCTACAGGAACCCCCTTCCAATGTGAGTAATGGTTATTCCAAGCAAACAAAAAGTCCACGCAAGCAAGTAATGCCGTTTCAAATAATACTAACGAAAGCAGTTCAAAAAAAAAAATTAATACTAACGAAAGCAAGTATTAATGCCCTTTCGTTTGGCCTCTGCATGTCGTCGGCACCCTTTTCCATGTATAGGCGACATCACTGTTAGATTAATGAAATTCTCTCTTGGCAAAAAGAAAGCACGTAATTTTTTAAAATTTCATATTATGAGCATTGGGACGGCGAGACGAAATAGGGAGTCGGGACAAAGGATCCGGATCCGGAGCTTCGATACCATTTGTAATCGCAAATATGCGTGAGTTTTCATACATTCGAAGATTTGCAGCAGAAGAGGTATTAGAACGATTCTTTATAAATGAAGCACAGTAAAGAATAAACAATCGTGCCTAGTAATTCATCAAGTGAATTTCACTTCTCACGAGTCAACAACCAACCTTCGCAAATGCATTTTATAACCATTACGCTCAATACCCAACTCGAAGTGCAGTTAAATGTGGCTTTGTTGCGAATGAAATAAGACTGCCAAGTACTTGAAAGGACCAATGTGAGAGTTGAATGTGAAGTATGAGGATGCACCGTGTATTTTGCCTCTTCCTAAGCAACGAAATTATCTGGTGAAGTGGACTTAAAAAAGGACGTTTTTTTAGTAACAAACACAAACTTGAGTCTACCCACAAACGATATAGAGGAAAGAAAAATGAGTAACCAAATAGAGACGTTGATCTTCCTCAACAGTAAAAGCAAGAGATAAAAACCTATCTATCCACAAAGCCGGCACGAAAAACTCAGTATTTGAACTAAAAAATACTACTATGTTTTATGTCTTGACAGTACCACAAGTCCAATGTCAATCATCATTTCAACCTAGAACCTGCTCCTTAATCTCTTCAATTTTGGCAACCAATTCCTCCCTATTTTTCTGCAAGATTCCCATAAATCAATTAGTATCTCACTTTATAATAAAGACGATGAAGAAAATATATAATCCGTGACCAGACGTTGTGTAACTAAATTCCCACTCGATGGGTTCAATGCCTGCAGCTCATCCAAAACATTCAGCTTTAACTATAACGAGAGCAAAAAAATGATTACCTTAAAGACTAGATACCGGGTGCCGAACCAGACTGTGTAACCAAGTCCCACAGCTTCCATCAACTTAGGAAACTGAACTTACGAAATCAAAGAAAAAAGGATTGTCAATTAACAACCAAATTTTAGAATTTCATGAAAACTCATAGACATACAACTCATAAGTACCATAATGAAGGTACACAAACACCCACCACTGGAATAGAGTCAATGGCAGAAACAATGATTGTCGCTATCCACAGAGAAACCAGGGCACCGCCACCAAATAGGAGAACAGAATATCCATAATCAGAGTCCAACTGCAACAATGAAGAAGGAGGTCATGAGTGAGAATCTATGAAGACTATACAAATGAGGTTATGAACCAGAGAGGCTTTGGGGAAAGCAGAACCGCAAGTATTTGGAATTTGAGAGAAACCTACAACAGCTAATCTATCTGCTAAAGCAAAAGCAGAAAAAATGCTACTTCAGTGAAATCTTTGCTCCTTCCTCTTTTTAATCCCAAAGAAACCAATCCTTTTGATTCCTTCACCAAAACATCTGGTTCTTTAATTGACAGCAGTTACTTTGAGCAACTTAGGCTATTAACAATTCTTTGGTAATTGACTATTAACAGTTAAATTAAAGCAAGGCAGAAAGCCATAAGTATCACTTATAATTTGGAGCCTCATTCTCATAACGTAAGGAATACAAGACCTAGAGATCCTGTACTCAAAAATTCCAATTCAGATACATCGAAGTTGGGAAAGATAAAAAGGATTTGCAGAATGTAATATAGCTTTAAAAAAGGGGTAAAACATCTGCCAATGGGAATCAAAATAACAGAAGTGAACAATCGCGTGTGCAAAAAATAGAGAGAAAATAGTACTGCAGGCGGACTAGAGCATAATTAAAAGATTAGGTTGCTCAGGTAACTGCTCAGGATCGACTTAGTTGTCCACACTTCATCATGCATTTGGAAGACCCAAATTGACCTTAGATTTTGTAGTGCGCAAGGATATGAGTATACTAAGTCTAAGTGAACATGTTGCCCTTGACAGAGCTCAATGTAAAAAGAGGATTCATGTAGCCAACCACAATTGATTGGGACATAAGGCTCCGTTTGGTTTGGCATTTTCAAAATCCACCTATCCAATTATTAAGTTGAGGTCCTCCATAAGAGTAACCACAGAGTCTTTGCATCCCTATACATTTTAAAAGCCAAAATAATATCACTAAAAAAAATAAAAGAATCAATAAAGTACCATTAGTTTGTTTTTTACTTTTTGAAATTCTTGGTTGGGCGAGAATCACAAGATTGGATTGTTCAAACTGATGATGGCGAGTGAACTTATATAAGCAATAACTCTAACAAAATATTAAAACATGGGTACAGCGGTTGCCCGGGCTGATCTGACCCTCGGTCCACCCTTGCATTGAGGCAACAGGCAACCCTTCTCTGATGAATGTGTAAACTCGCCTATTCAAAGAAAAGGCTCAAAAACAAGCAAGCACTTTATAGTATTGTAACAAAAATGATGCTCAGAAAATATGAGAAAAACAGTATTAATAAATGAATTTTGACAAAATAAACTCTAATACTCTATTAACTAGTAATATCTAAAAAGGAAACACTAAGAATTGTAAAGATACTATTAGTTTTGGGTACTTCCTAGAGGTGGCAAATGGGTGGGTTGGGTTGGGTTTGCGTGGGTTGATATGGGTTATAGGTTGAATATGGGTGGGTTGAATATGGGTCAATAGTTTGCGGGTTGAATATGGGAAGATTGAATATGGATCAATTCAAACCTGACCCAACCCAACCCAACCCTTTATTATTTTTATTTTTTGAAAAATCAACTTCAACCCACAAATTCCCAAACTGATTTCACGAACAAATTTGCAATTTCGATGATGAATCAAAGATTAATAAACGGTGATTCGCTGCTTGTGATTTTTCAAAGTGCAATGTGATAAAATGACATAAATGGATTAGAAAAGAATTCGAAAGGTGAAAACCAGAAGTGTATAAATTAATTCTCTTTGATTTTTGTATTCCTATTTTGGATCAGCTAAGGTTTCTTTCTATTTTTTTCGCATTTGTTATTGTTGTGTTAAATACTTCCATAATACGTCTCGACGAAATGAATTTAAAAACAAAATTCAAAAAGTATAGGATGTCAGACAAATAAATTAGCGGAACAGAGGCCTAATTTTGCGCGAAACGAAATTTTAAGGAGCAGACGATCAAACCCAGTAATTAGGAGTATTTTTTAGTATTTATACGTAGGAGAGAGAAAAGCAAAGCATGGGCTGTGGGGGTGTAGTGGGAGCGCCACGTCGGCCTCTACACGAGTACACGCTTTTTATTTTCAGATTTTAATCTACCAGTTCCACTAGATAGTACTATATGGGGCCGGTTGGGGTCCAAGTGTTCAACCTATTTTGAACCCATTTAAAACCTATGTAAATCCACTTGTATATGGGTTAATGTGGGTTCACCCAATTATGACCTATATTATAATATGGGCAGGTTGGGTTGGGTTTTAAGTGAGCAAGTTGGGTTGGGTTCATGGGTTAGGTTGGAAATTGCCACCTCTAGTACTTCCTAATGGAATGTTCATGTGAATATAGATATTTTTTATTGTGCTCCCCCATAGAGGCCATGTCTTGTATCCGTATCCGTGCCCATCTTAGTGTCCATATGCGTGTACCTAGCCATGCTTCTTAGCATACACAAACTATTATGTGCCACAGGAGTTAATACAGTTTCCAAGTCTTCTTTTATTTCTCTGAGAAACATTCAAAAAATGTTCTTATTAGTATTTCAATCTCCTTGATCATAATGAGGCCCAACCACATGTCAATAGTTCTTTGGTTAGAGCAGCCAGCGTCCCCACAGGGCTTAATGAGTTCCATTCTGGTCGTCCAAAAACAAAAGAAGGATGACAAGGCTAGGGGAGCTATACTAGAAAAGGAATTGATAGCAAACCTTTAAGTCAAGTTTGTCCAGGAACTCAAATGCCTGCCCTTGCCCATCAATGTTAGAATTTTCTGTAGGCAATTCTTCTGGCTCTATTTTGGCATATGCATTCTTCTCGACCGGTTGGACGTCTTCCGCTGTTACTAGTCCAGGTTTTTCTCCAACATATTGGCTAGTACCACTTGATATTTCTTCAGAAGTAGATCTTAGTGAATAATTACTGCAATACAGCAATCCTGCAAAATAAACATGGAAGTGTGAACTTGTAAAAGGGAGAAATATTCAGATCCCCGCATAAAATCTATTTATATTTCGACCGCACACATCAGGAAGGGTGATAGTATCAGCTTTAAAGCTTTAAAATATTGTACAGTTTGCTGGCCCCGAAAATTGCAATCCAGATAGGCTCTTGAACATGACGTAATTTTTTTGGTAAGTCAAATTCATAGGAAACAAAAACAATACAAGATCATAGGGGCATTCCCTACAACCAACAGCACACAAACCAAGACTGACCACCTCAGGAAACACCAGTAGATCAAAATCTCAGGCAACTAAAGATCAAACGGAAAATTCTCGCACAATAGAATCAAAAGGAGAAGATTAGAAACCAGGTCATAATTTAGTCTACAAAATAATGTAGGAGATTTGATATTCCCATTTTAACAAAACATTTTAGCAGTATGAAACCAAGACTAGACGAAAATGAGTAGATTAACATCCAAAGGTTGCTAGCATTTTCATGCCCGGAAGTTAGTACAAAAGCATCAAATGCCTAATAAGTTAAGAACTATAATTCTATCAACAATTAACAATCTCTTCCTTTGTAAGACATAATTGTGAAAGTGATCACTTTGTAAAAGTAACATTTCGGAATCACTTTGTAAAAGTAACATTTCGGAAAAACATGTAAGAACTTAGAATTTTTAAAAAACCAAGCTACTCGAATCTAGTTTGCTTAAAAGTCACTCATGAGCTCCCTATATAAGACACAGTCAATTGAACATGCTCTATTTGATCAACTCAGGATGGTAAATAAAAAAAATAAAAATAAAAATAAAAACTGCTCAGAGCTCGACTCTTCATCGACTTCATTGAAACTCGTTTGGGATCAGCTCAAAAGATCCAAAACCTAAAGTGAACACAGCTTGAGGCTCCTTATGTTTCAGGCCAAAACTTGAACAGGTTACTAAAATACTACTTCGCTCAGAAGCAACAAGATGTACATACATTATATCCATCAAGTCAATCGCAACCAATCACATTTCATCTGAACTGCAAATTCGCAAAATTTCTACAACGGAAAACAGAAGTGCATTGGATAGTCAGCCAAGTACAGCAAACTGAGTAGAACCGTCAACAATATTGCAAATTACTCATGCATACAACATGTATCTAATGAAAACACAGATAATCTTTA
>JADGMU010000069.1:0-61345 GCA_016920895.1 Vaccinium myrtillus | reverse complement strand
GATTTATTTAGTACCACAATATTTCAAAGAGGTCTAAGCCTCCAATGCCAAATCCCAACACGGGTACAACTCAACACTATGCATTTACATGTGATGCAATGCTACTACAATGACTTCATGCTCATGAATGTCACACAAGCACACTATGAATGAGAAAATAGTTTTCATGAAAGAAAAAAAAATGCAATGGTTTAAGCCCCGAGACTTTAAGTCTCCCCATGGTCTCAAAGTTTTCGAGCCTAAAGCTCTGATACCAAGTTGTCACGCCCTCATTTTTACAAAACATAGATAAAAGGATCTCATACAATAAATAAATTAAAAGATAAAGATTTTCATTAATAAAAACACGACCCTAGCCCAATGGCTTTCAATGTTTGGGCACCCTTGCCCCAAAGGTGAAATCAAATATCAAAGTTATTACAAATCCGTAGTCAAAAGATAAGAAAAGATTAGAGTTACAATATCATCTTCCCAAAAGAAATGTTTGAAGCAAAAAGATGACTAAAATAACTCCATGCCGGTATGCTCTTCATCCATGTCATGCACTCCACACTATGCACGGTCAAGCTGAGTACCTGAAAATGATAGGGTGAGCACACTTGCTCGTAGGAGAACTAATCTACTAGCACTAGGCATATGAATATGATGCATGCATATGAGAGCTAGACATGTCAAACGAGGGCTCATATATGGATTCACGTGGCTAAGGCATGGAAAAGAACTTAGGAAATTTCGACGTACTCAAGTAGTTCCAAGGATCCACCCAACACCCAAACTCATCACCCAAGTCAAAATTAAGTTTGTATAACAAGTTCCGACGAAATGTTAGGGATAGACCAAAACTTTGTTTCTCGTTTCTTTTGTTGAAGAAAATCATCAAGTTTATAAAGTGCTAGGGATTTAATCCCTCTGCCGGGTTCCATAGGCCCCGCGTGCCTCTGCCGGGTTCCGTAGGCCCCGCGTGCCTCTGCCGGGTTCCATAGGCCCCGCGTGCCTCTGCCGGGTTCCATAGGCCCCGCGAGCCTTTATCAAATACTTTTTATCCAATGAGGATATCGATTTAATAATATCTCATCATTCCCCAAACATTTCATCAAAACTTCTATAAGTAGTCCGTCTTTCAAAACTTCTCTTCATTTTCCGCATCTTTCATTAAAATTCGTTACGCACACACACATCCGAATTTTCAAAAAAACCATTAAACTTTCATGGAATGTAAAACGACTCATTTGCTTATAAAACCAAAGTTCTCGGGTTAAATACATCCGAAAGTGGTGCCAAAAGGCGGTTTTATCAAAGTACAAGCGATCGGGGATCAAACGGACATCAAAAGGGTGACCGAGACTACCTAAAAACAGGGGCAGTCGCTGAATTTTACAGAGGCAGCAGCATGAACAGTACACAGAGCAGATTTTCACCTTAAGGGTGTGGAATTTCAACCCAATCACACTAAGGATAGCAAATGCTCAAATTGGAAGTGCAAGGCAACAATTGGACATGGAGGGAAGTCAATTTCACCCCCAATTTCATCAAATGATAAGCCAAAGAGTAGATCAAGAAATCAAGTGAGAAACCCACCCCAATTTGGGGAAAACATGAAATCCAATGAAATAGAAGCTAAAATCCAAGTATGTGCAATAAATCACCAACATATAACTAGAGAGAGTAGAAAAATGTTCCCCTACCTCAAGGATTTGCTTGAAAAATGTGGGTGAATGAAGCCCTAAGCTTGGATTTCCCACAAACCCGAAATTGGTGCTCCCGGTGTGATTCCAAGGTGACCCGAACTCCCCACGGTGCGTAGAACGTGAATATGACCTTGGTTTTTGAAGGGGTTGAGTGGGAAAGGCAAGAGGTGAGCTTGAAAGAAGAAAAAATGGAGGAGAAGAGAGAGAGAGGCTGTCGGCAGAGAGAGAGAGGGCAGTGGTCTGGAAATTTTTTGAAAAAAATGCAAGAAAACAAGTGTTTTATACCCCCTACCTCTTATACTTACACCCCTAAACTTTCTAATATGTTTTAAACACACCCAAGTGCATTAGAATGCTCCCTAATCAACCCCTAAAGTCAAAATTTAATTCCTCACATTTACTCAACATTATTCCGGAAAAAGTGTTATACAAAAAAAATACGGGTCCTTACATTACCTCCTACCCAATGAATTTGTGCTCTATTCTGATCACGAGGCCCTTCGTTTTCTCACATCCCAAAAGAAGCTCAATACTCATCATGGTCGTTGGGTCGAGTTTCTCCAAGCATACACTTTCGTTCTTAAGCACAAGTCTGGCATCGAAAACAAGGTTGCCGGTGCACTAAGCCGACGTGTCACCTTACTTTCCGTCATGGACGTCAAAGTCACCGGGTTCGAGCGTTTAAAAGAGGATTACCTCACGTGTCCTGACTTCCATAAAGTCTTTGAGGATTTGTTAGCCAGGCCTCATACGGCAATTGACAGTTTCTATCTCCACGATGGATACCTTTTCAATGCCAGTAAGCTTTGTATTCCCCGCACTTCGGTAAGGGATTTTCTCATATGGGAAGTTCATGCTGGCGGCCTCACCTCCACCAGTTGACCTACTTATTCCCACACCTAACCCTCTCCCCATCCCAACAACACCACAAGATTCCATTGAGACTATTTTAGATTATCAGGTTGTGACCACCAGGGGCGGAGTACAAAGGTTCCTGGTTCGCTGGGCTGGACGGCCTGACTCGGATTCTAAATGGATCACTCGCGATGACCTACAGCAGCTTGCCCCTGATTTGCTTGAGTTTTACCAGAGCGGCCTCACACCAAACTCGACGGAGTTGGGTTTTTCTCACCCGGGGAGAGTTGGTGCGGACACCAAAGCCCAAGCCCGTTTTTCGCAGGTCTACCAACGTCGGCACCGCAAGACAGCCCAACCCATGTCCTTGTGGTTGGATGATGATATTAATGGGCCCAGCTAGAGATTTTTTTGTCTACTTTATTATTTGGGGATTTTGTCTTCCATGTTTAGAGATTTATTTTGTTTCCCCGTTTAGGGATTTTATTTTGATTTGGTTGGTTGTTTCCCCGTTTAGAGATTTAGTCGGTTGTTTCCATGTTTAGAGATTTTATTTCATGTATTCACTTTGTGAGGAGCCTATATAAAGGGCCTCTCATATATTATTTGAGGCATTGATTGAATGAATAAAAATATTGTTTTTAGAATTGGCACAGGGATTCCAATTCACCCTTAGGTACAGGGATACCTAGGGCTTGTTACTTGTTCTACATCAACATGTGTCTGAGGGATTTGTGTATATTCATGTGTCCATAACATTACACCCACAGCTCGGCAATCAAAACTCGGATGGTAAGCAAAGGCCGAACATTGCGATAATCAATGGTCAACGTTTGTTGAAGACTTGAAGACTCTAAGGGTAACAAGTCTTTTAAGAGCATCTTCTATCAATCTATATAACTCTATTTTCGATATCGCATGTGACAAACATAATGAGCTGAGATTCTTTAATTTGTCCCTTTTTTTCTTTAATGTTTTATACTTTTTGGTGGGATCCATTGTTCTTTTCAGAGATTTGGGACCAAAGTGGAGGTGTGGGTAAGTCTACAAAATGACGTTGGGCATCTCCAAAATTTTCACATAAAGTCCAAAAAGTTGGATAAAAAAAAATGTCAAATTTCAAAATCTCACCTCATTATGTCACATACAGGCTCTAAAATGGAGATATAGAGATAAATATGAGATGCTCTAACAAATCTTAGACAGCTAAAAACAGTTTTAGAAATTCAAGGTTGATGAATTCATCATTAGAGACCAAAAATAAAAAAATCTAGAGATATCAAATTGAATTGCAATCATGCAGATCAAAAACAGAGAGAGAGACCGTTCGGAAATCGCGAGGCCCAACACGGGGGAGGTAGAAGGAATGCACGGTGGAACGTAGGAGCAGAACAAGCAGAGACCAGAGACTGCCAATCCATGGGCCCCGCATTCTTCTCTTTTAGAGCAAGAGCAGCAGATTGTCTATTTGCATACTTTTAGGTAAAGTACACAACCAAACCAAGAAATCCACCTTGCAGCAGGTTGGCTACTCCACTTCTCTACTCTACATTTGCTTCAGAACATCGGTAAAAATACCGTAGAACTGTTCCGGAGCAACTGAATTCTTTATTGTTTTCCCAGCCCACTATCTCCCTCTCTCTCCACCTTTAACTCTTTGCAATGGGACACCTGGAAGTTGTTATAAAAAGTAGTAATACTCTAATAGAAAAAAAGGTAAAATAGATAGATTGTTAGAGTGTTAATAGTGACAGGGTGGCTATATGCACTGTACAGCAGGTATTTTGGCCAAAATTTTGGCTTAGCTGCTGCTGTTGCTCTTACTGGACTTCTGTTCGTCTTCTAGAGAGAGAGAGAGAGACAGGGCTTTGAATTGTGAGTTGTGACTCTTGGAGTGAGAAAAATGGAGATGTGGAGTCGAATTACATGTAGTTTCTGCATTCTTTGATTTTGAGAATCGAAGGTTGATACATATGTAAATATGGGACTCCGTCTAACGTGTATTTACACTTATGTTCTTTCCTTTGCAAGAAAATTCAATTTAATGAGTCAAGAATTAAAAATAAACTAGTTAGTGGAATGGAGTGTATATTCTGCACTTGTTTTTATAGGAAAATGATTTTTACACCACCCTTTTATCCTCAAACACTCTATTTTTGTCTTTATTCACCTTCAAGTTACTAAATTACTCTTATCTCATTAGTCACTTTTGCATATAAAGAGCAATTTGGTATTTTCAAGTGAATAAAGGAAAGAAAAAAAAAAGAGTGTTTAGGAATAAAAGAGGGGTGTAAAAATCATCTCTCTTTTTTATAGTACATTACTAGTATTTCGTATGACATTATTTTATTTTTTGGTCAACAATTAAAATGCTCATTTGTAATTACTTTCAAAAAAATTGAGAAAAATTTACATTAACGTAGAATTATTTTTATTTTTTATTCAATAGGATCAAAATTATTTAGATTTTCAGAGATTTTACACTAATAACAATTGCATTATATGTTAAAATTTCAATTCTCGGGTCGGGAGAGACCTAGGCCTCTATGCACCTCCGCCCACGCCTTACGTATAGTTTGTGGTGGGCTTGTACAGTGTCCAAACACCCTGTCATCGAAAACAAATATTTTTCCATTTGAGCCACTTAGCCAAAAATCTAAAACATTTGACATTTTTAAATAGAAGGACAAGTAATTATTGCAATCGAACATAAAGGGAAAAAAAATAGTCAAATGTCACTAATTTTCAAAAGTTCTAATTTCGTACAGAAGTTTCAAAAAAATCAACTCGCCTCCTGGCTGACCACCACCTCACCTCCGCCAACCACTTCCGGTGATTCAAAATATTAGTGACATTTCACTAATTTCGTACAGAAAATTCAAAAAAATCATCTCCTACCTCTCGCCGACCACTACCCCACCTCCGGTTGACCATTTTCAGTGGTCCAAAAAATTAGTGAGATTTCACTAATTTTTAAAAATTCTAATTTTATACAGAAAATTCAAAAAATTAACTCTTGCCACCTGGCCTACCACTTCCGTTGACCCAAAAAATTAGTGACATTTTACTAATTTTTAAAAATTCTAATTTTGTACAGAAAATTCAAAAAATTAACTCTTGCCACCTAGCCTACCACTTCCGTTGACCCAAAAAATTAGTGACATTTTACTAATTTTTAAAAATTCTAATTTTGTACATTAAAAGTTCTAATTTCGTATGGAAATTTTAAAAAAATCAACTCGAACTCCCGCCGACCACTACCCCACCTCCTGCCAACCACTTCCAGCGGCCCAAAAAATTAGTGAAATCTATTTAGTGAAATTAGTGAGATTTCACTAATTTTTAAAAGTTCTAATTTCGTACAGAAAATTCAAAAAATCAACTCCTACATCTAGCCAACCACTGTCCCACTTTCGGCCGGCCACTTCCGGTGACCAAAAAATTATTGAAATATCACTAATTTATAAAATCTCCTTTCGTACATAAAATTTAAAAAAATCAAGTCCCACCTCCGGCGCGAAAGTGACAAAGGATCAAATCTCCTTTCTCAGGTAACATATAAATGCATGTTCATACACGAAAGTGATACATATGAATTTGCAAATGCAAATGTACTGAGTATGTTAAATGGTGTTTTCAGGATGGGCCCAGTGATCGATCGCCGCCGAGATTGCTAGTATTGGTTGAGGAAGAGGACGGCTTGATGTTGCATGTAGAAACCAGGGCCCTAGGATTGCTTCGATTACCTTTCAAGCTCTCAGGTTTATGATCTCTCTCATTTTGTCATGTTACTTTGATTACGTACATTTATAGTTTTTCAAGGAGAGGTAGTATAGAGAGAGGTGGGGAAGACAGATATATATATATATATATATATACATATACACGTACTCTCCGGTCAAGGATCCCGGAAATCCCGGATTGAAGCGTTTTGGAGCATTTAGAAAATGTTTTTGCATGATCCGAGCCGTCCAATGTGTTCAAAAGGTGTTTTCCAACGCCCACGCGGGAAATCTTCAAAAAAAAATACCGGGAAGGGCTTGATCCACGCAGTTTTTCGCAAAAACTGCATATTTACAAAATTAGTGGATCAAGCCCTTCCCGGTATTTTTTTTTTGAAGATTTCGGCCTTGGAAAACACCTTTTGAACACATTGGACGGCTCGGATCGTCAAAATTTGATCCGGAACTATGAGATCCGGACCCAAGGGTCCCGGACAAGAGAGTTCCTCTATATATATATATATATATATATATATATATATATATATATATACATATAATATAATCTTCTAATCCGGACCCCCGGATTGAAGGTTTTTTTATTTTTTTGTGTTTGCAAATTGTTTTAACAAAATCCGAAAGTCGTCATCGTCGAGAAGGTGTTTTCCAAGGTCACGCGGAAAATCTTCAAAAAAATACGGGGAAGGGCTTGATCCATGCATTTTCGCAAAAATTGTATATACAATTTTTGCGAAAAATGCATGGATCAAGCCCTTCCCGGTATTTTTTTTTGAAGATTTTCCGCGTGGACCTTGGAAAACACCTTCTGGACACATTGGACGGATCGGATCGTCAAAAAAAAACTCGGATCATGAAGTCCCGGAGTCCCGGATCCCGGAGGAGAAGTGGATACTATATATATATATATATACAAAAAACTTCCAATCCAAACTCCCGGATTTTATAACGTCCGGACCTCCACCTTCCCAATATTTTTTTGAAAATCCGAACCGTTAGATGTGTTTAAAACGTGATTTTAAGGTCCAACGCGAAGATTTGGCAAAAAAAAATACCCGGAAGGGCTTTTGTGAGATAGGTAAGAGACTCGAGTATTTATAGTGAGAGAGAGAGAGAGAGGACTCGAGAGGATTGAAATGGGACAGGTCTTTTGTGAGATAGGTAAGAGACTCGAGTATTTATAGTGAGTGTGTTTTGTCCTTTTGTTAAATCAATATTGAAAACAAAATGTCTTTATGTTTGATTATAAAACTTCATTATACTTCCTTTCAAAAAGATAAAATATAGTGTATTTATGATTAATTATTCCATTATAAAACAATCCGACCATGCACCAACAACGTCAGGCCACAAAATGAGAAGATACAACTCAACTCAGGAAAAAATCGATTACAGAGTCGTTCCAATTCGAGGTATTATTTTCCTTTTGTAATCAGTGATACTAGTTTCTTTCAGCAGCGTAATTCTGTATTATCTACGGATTCCTACTTTTCTGCTAATACAACTTCAGAGCCGGGGATCCTATAGTTCACTACAAGGATATAGTGCGCAATCTGAACCATGCAAAAGTGTTTTTAATGGTCTAGATTTGCTAAACATTTCTTACCTGTAGGACGCTTTTCGTAAATCTGGACCAGAGTGAAGAAATAGACGGCTCAAATAAGGAAATATAATCATTATCCACTAAACATAGGGAGAAAATTTCGTGTGTCGGGCACCACGTTTCCCCACCCAATCCGCGTACAAAATATTCTCAGTTTATAGGACAACCATATAGAAAATCCGGACGGCTCGGAATGGGTGTCGGGCACCATGTGTCCCTACCCAATCCGCATACAAAATTTTATCAGTTTATAGGACAACCATATAGGATGTCATTGAATTGGATGCCCTTCCATGTAAATAAAACAGTACCGGGGCCTTCATATCAAGATCCAACTTGGCCTCTTAAGCTTCAGAACATACCAATGCAAAGCAAACCAAACCAAAATACTGCCCAAGCTCCACATTCTACAATCTCCATTACTTGATTCAGTTTCCAGCATCTTAAACAGCTAACTTAGTCAACTTTATTGTCACTCATTCATACCAACTGGTTCTCCTAACAGTAACACGTAAACCTCTACAGCTAGTTAATAAGATTTCTCAACAATCCTGTGACAGTATCACAAGTCTCGCATGATTTTCAAGACTTTGAAGTACATTCGATCACATGTGACTTGAAATTCTCCAGCTCAGCCAAAACCTCCTCTTCAGGCCGGTAAATCAAATCGCTCATCCGCCATATCTGGGGAGGATTTAATAGAGTTAATACTGCTACAAGGTGAATCTCGAGGCAGTAAGGATTTTGAGAATGAATGGAATGATCATTCTTGGCTTCCCCATGGAATCGCCGTTCTCAGTAATAAACAATGATTCTGTCGTTTTATTATGTTACAAACCAAATGGTGGAATGACTACTCCCTTCGCGCCTTCATTTCATTGAACCAAACACTATCTAAGTCTGTTCTCGGTTTATAAATATTAAATATGTCAGATCTAAAGATAACAGGGACAATATCTTAAAGGAAAAAATAAGAGAGACAAACTTCCGCACATTATCTCATAAGTAATGGAGGAAGACCACATTTTTTTTCAACTCCCTATGATTCTCTCTTTTTCATGTTCTAGTCCATTATTGATAACAGCCTAAATTTGAAGAAAAGGAATTAGTAGAAAAGCCGTCACCTGTAATGTTCCACCTACACCGGAGGTATCACAGTCATCAGATACACTAACAATGGTCCAAGGGTCAGCTGCATTCCAGTGGAAGTCAACGACTTTGTCCCTAGATATGAAAAAAGGAGAAAAAAACATTTCAGTAACCAAAATCAAATTATTTGAAACAATAATTGAGACCCCCTTAACTTCCATGGAAAATCACAATCATGACCTAACAACTCCTAGCATCTTCTATAGTGCCAGTGCATAGCTTTAGAGTATACACCCAAACCGGATTAATACAAAAAGTTCAAATAATTTTCTTCCAAAAACAGCGTTAACGAGTGACCCAACACACCCAAACTCAATGTTAGGTGGCAGACTCCATTTTTCATAAAATACTCCGAGTCACAGCTGTAAACTCAATATCCACAATCGTCACATTTAGAAGTCATATGATTTCAAAAGCGTCGCCTCTTTAACCTAAAAAGTGGGTAGGCAATGGCCGGTAAAAATTAGTGCATGACACCTCTACGTTGTTAAAATCAGTAGATGCAAGCAATTTGAAATCCCAAATAATCAGGACAAAGCTAAGCTATACAAATGTAACCAGATTCAAACCTGTGCCCAGTATGTTGGAAAAACAACCCTGGCGGAGAATTTGGTTCAGCATATTCCCCTGTTTCACCAACCTACAAGAGGATATAAAAAACATAAGCTATTCCTACACCCAAAAAGAAAAAAAAAAGATGTAATAATCAGCTGGAAGGGCAGTATAGAGCAGTATAGACATCATCACATCAATAATTGCAAAACAGCATCTATCTACTTGCAAGTGAGCTGTTCAATTGTTGAAATATCCATCATACATCCTTCTCCTGTCTTGGTTACAAGCAAGACAAGAAAGTAAAGGCAGTGAACAAAGACAAGTACAGAAACAGATCCTCATCCAGCCATTGGAAGAGACAAAAATGATGGGGACAGCAAAAGCAACGGCTTCCTTGCGTCAAATGTGCATTGTTAGATGCAACTAAAACGTACTTTAGACATGTAGGCATAACTGAAAATCTTTCCTTTTCCACTCTGTAGCTCTTTCTTTGAAAATGAGTCAAACGGAAAACATAGGAATAACATTTTAAAAAACATAGGAATCTGAGCAATAAATCTCTATTAATAATAAATGACATTTAGATCGAGACATGGGTGATAAACCATAAAGGGTTCCAAAACCTCTATTCAGAAAATAAAGTAACAATGACTTCCTCAGAGCTGAGCTGAATATAGGCACAATGGTCTGTGAGGTGAGCAGTGCAGCTAGAAACATGGAGACATCAACGAGGTTGTGTGAGTGGAGTGAGAAAAGAACAGTACTATTGAGGGTAGAAGTATTTTACCCACCTTCTCATAGTCCCAAATATTTAACAAGCCATCCTCTGCGGAACTTCCAAATACAGATGACTTGTCCGGTGACCACTGTAAAATCCATGGAGAACTCGAGTCAAAAGAAGAAAAAGAAACAAAGACCGAAAACCTTAGAATGATCTTCATTTGCCATATAGCAGCTTAGAATTATCTTCATTTGTCATGCAATGCAATGAATAGATTACATAAATTACTATATAAGTGAAGTAAAGAAGAGGAAAAACTTGTTTAAGACCTGAACACAGAGAACAGCAGCTTTGTGACCTTCAAACTTATGGATGGGCGACCCACTCCATTCGAAATTAGATTTCGACGATCAAACATGCGAACAGATTGATCAGCAGACCTGAATTGACATCAGTCAAAACAGCACTGAATCAGTGCAACAGCAACACGCCAAACAGCTCCTCCTATTTTTCTATCCCCGAAACCCATACCAAAGCCCGTTGTGATCAACATTAAGAAGTATTCCATATACCAAATATTTTTTAAGTCCCATAATCCAGTTAACACAAAAAATGTAAGAGGACGAAGAAGTTACCCAGTTAAAATAAGGTTTGGATCATGAGGATTCCAATCAACACAGTGAAGATCCGCATTATGTGCTCTTTCAACCTATTTCACGAACAAATAGCAGTCAAATATCACTCTCTGAAGGTGAGATTGCCTTGGAGAGAGAGAGAGAGGGAGAGAATCAATACAGTTGATCGAGGTTCGAAAATGTGCATTGGTGATGAAGACAAATTGAAAATGAAAAATGAATTGGTTATAAAGATTAACTTTTAACCGCGTACAGGCCAGCGATTCACAAATCATCATAACGTGACATCAGCAAACAAAGGGCAAAAAAGAAATAGTTAACTCCGGAAATAAGAAAAGACACAAATGTACTTAAATAAATTATGGTTTTCGAAGCTGCTATGAAAACATTGACGTTGCCTAACTTGTTCGGAGCAAAAGACATTCATTCTGCATGCAATTAGTTTAATTCCAAACAAAATTATTTGGCAATGAATAAAATATGACACAATAACAACTGGACAGCCAAATTCCACACCTCTTACGCGAAAAATGAGGATCGAGAAACAACAGTATCACAAAACTTGACTTGTAGCCCACAGCATAAAAACCTAAATAACCGGTACTTCCAATTTAGTTATTTCTATTGCGATATCCGGTATTGGGTACAATCTACATCCCTTAATCAACCAACAATAGCATAGTTTTATGCATGTTGTGCGAGGACACAAGCATGAATCAGCCCATCTCTACAGCCATATCAACCTGCATTTTCATTCATCCAGTAATCCATGGCCAAAAAAAAGAAGTGATCTATGAACCAATAAAGAGTGAGGCAACCGACCTTGGCAATTGGGTTCAAGCCAACTCGTGCATCCCATAATATTAGGCAGGAATCATCACCCACGCTGCAGAACTCCTGTGCACTTCATAAAATTTAGAAAAGCGTCAGAACAAAAGGGCCCATAATAAATCTAAGAAGCAAGCTAAAAGCTAAAATGATTGTAGACAGGGAATCGAAGTGGATTCACATTAACTTCTCTTCATCTTTTTTTGTCGAGTGATACTTCGCAATTGTTGCAGATGTCAATTAGGATATTAGAGATAAAAAGTGTCTGACATACTAAACTCCAATCTCCTAATAAGGTATAAGGCCCAAGTCAAAGGGAGAGAGAGCTTAGATGACTGGAACAATCTAAGCAACTTCATGAAGTTACCTGGATGGACAGAACTGCACATCTTCAACGGTGTCTTCATGACCCTGGAAGATCCCACGTGGCTCGATCGAAGAGTTATCAGCAGATTTAATGATTGATCCCGAAGATCCAGCAGGTTTGGTTGCCGCATCTGTGGTCAATGTAGATACATGATCTTGAATACTCCACAAAACAACGGACTTGTCTCTCCCTAAAACATTAATTCTACTGTTAGAAATGAATTTGAACTCCCGTTTGAAAATAAGAAGAAAACATGCATCAGCAAAAAAGAACAAAAACCTACTGAAATTAAGGGTGTTCCTACTGAATATGAATAAACAAGTGCATGACTAAAACTTGGGAAACACTAAAGATTGTAAAAGAGGGAAAAAAAACTATCTTTGAAATTCCAAAATCTATTATGGCAAAAGCCATATGCAACTAAACCACCTTCCATTCAATATACAAGTGTGTACCTTTAGTTGCATTTCAGCAACTTAATAACCAGATAGCAATATGAACAGAAGTTAGAACTTAAGAGGATAGAAATAAGAATAGAAAACCATCACAAGCAGTTACAAACCTCCAGAGAGCACTAAAGGCTCAGTAGGACACATGGCCAGTGCAAATTCAGCATTCTCTTTATGTCCAGTCAATACCTGCAAAGAGAAAATTTCCAAGTTGACTTTATGTGATTCTTTTGCAGCCATACGGAAAAGTATCATTATTCCTATGCGAAAAAAAAACTTAAGTCCTACAAATATGAAAGACCACTTCTCAGGTGATAATTACGTGGAAATGCAAAAGAACATTAATAATCACTGCAAGACAATAGAAAAACCAATTTGTTGATTACCCCAATGGCTGATAGATGTAAAAGAATAACACAAACAAAAAATATTCATTGGCTGAAAAGTGAAAAACCACAATCCCCAATGAATGCAAGACCATAGGGGAAAATATACTTGGACAAAAAATGACACACCAAATCTGGACGAGAATCGGCTGCTCCAAGGACAGCGTGACGGTTAGGTTGCGCTTCAACGTCCCAAATAAAAACCTGATGGATTTTTACCACCAAAAAAGAAAAAAAGTGAACTTCAACTTCTTTCAATCAACTAAGCAAGACCATTAGAAAGTGAGACTTCCTAAGAAATTGTGCACAAAATGCATAAAACCATAAACACTTACTTCAGGACAGTCAGTATGGGTTGCGACTATGTTAGTGTTTTGTGGAAGTTCCGGTTGCGAATCGTGAATCGAATCGAATCGTGAATCACTCCGATTCGGTCATTTATTTTGAAATGCATAAAAAATGTAGATTTCAAGTTGGAATCAATAAAGGTAATGTTTAAGAAGATAAATAGATGATAAAGTGGTCTAAATAGGCAAGACACTTGCATTTAGGGTGAATTGCCGGAAAGTGGTATTCGGGGCAAATATTTGCCCATCCATGACACAGTTTTTCAAAATCACCCCACACATGAAACTGAGAATTATAATTGCACATAAATGGAACCCAATCTTGCACTGACCATTCTACCCCAATGTTGTAGAAACCTATCATTTTCACCTTCTTCAACCTATGGTGGCACCTCTCCCTCTCTCCAAACTCATCATCCTCTCTCTCCTCACTCCACCCATGGCGCGACTCCTCTCCCAAAAATCTAACCCAACTCTCCTCCTCTGCAAAATTGCCCAACCCAACCACCGTCCACTAGGCTCTCTCTCCTCTGACCCTGACCCACCGCAACCGGTCCAACAAGTCCGGCAAGGCCCAGCTGGTCGAGGTCGTCAGGTCAATCAAGTGGGCATTTCCACGACGCCAGGCCCCTAATCTCGTAAAAAATCCAAAATTGAAGATCTAATTGACTTCAGGCAAAGGTTATTGAATTTTGGATTTTGTGGACCTTGATCTGTTTGTTTTACAAGGAATTTAGCCCCTTTTGATTGAGGGGTTTGATAAAAGGGAGACTTGTTCAAAAGTCCTAGGCAAAGAATTTGTAACCCCATTAATCCACCAACCATGTTTATAACCTATCCAGTCCTAATGCTGGCCTTTTTCTTTTTCTTTTTTTTTTTTCTTTTTTTTTTTTTTTACCAAAAAAAAAGTTTGTACCTCTAGGAAAGTGCCAAAAAAATTTGTACCCTATGAAAGTGCCTAAAATCCTAGGATACCCTATGAAAGTGCCTAAAACCCTAGGGTACCCTATGAAAGTGCCTAAACCACTAAAACCCTATAATAGGAAAGTGCACCCTAAAACCTAAACCCTAGGGTACCCTATCAAAGTGCCAAAAAAGTTTGTACCTTATGAAAGTGCCTAAAATCCTAGGGTACCCTATGAAAGTGCCTAAAACCCTAGGGTACCCTATGAAAGTGCCTACACCACTAAAACCCTATAATAGGAAAGTGCACCCTAAAACCTAAACCCTAGGGTACCCTTTGAAAGTACCTAAATTTAAAAACAAAAAAGATGTGGACCTTAGACCTTGTAAAACTTTAACATGGACTAAATGGCCCAATAAGTCCCCACTTCTGGACCCTAGAACAATTACCCCTTGATAAAAAGAAAAGAAATGAGAGTGTGTTGTTCATTTTGATTATGGAATATCAGCCACATAAAATTGTAAATTTTGTTCATTATTTTCTGGGTTTTTGCATTTTGGGGTTATTGAAGCTCTAATTGGCTGTTTCGGTGGGATGAGTGAGGGGAGAGAGAGACTGTGTTGCAGGCCTGAGAAGAAAGGAGGGAATATTGGGGTTTGTTTTGTGAAGGTAACTTAATTCAAGGGCATTTAGGTCAGTCCATGTTTGTCATGCTATGTTATGGCAAATATTATTCCTTTTTCCATTGATTGATGATTCCAGAAAACTGTCATGTATGGGCAACTATTTCCCCTAATCCCACTATCCAGCAATTCACCCTTGCTTTTATAGCAAGCGATGTGGGTCTGGTCTTCCCAATAGGTGAAAAACCCCAACTTTTTTCCATTACAATCTTTTGAAAAGTGCTATGGAAGCTTCTGAAAAGAGAGTCGATCCTTTATATGCTAGAGAAAAATTAAAGAAACCCCGCAATTTATCAATTATTTCATTTTGGCCCACATGCAAGACATGGGTTTAAAATTGAACTGAATCGTACAATTCTTACGATTCGCCCTACAATAAACCGATTCGAGTACTATTCAGTGATTCAGTGTACGATTCTACTACACTTGCGTTCCTATCTAAAACAATTTGGATTGAACCGAATTGTACGATTCAAATCGCAAATTGCAGAATTTTGATAACTATGCTTTCCTCATACACTAAACAAAAAATAGATGTTACACCTCGTTTGAAGCACAATACAACAAACCAGCCCACTTAAATGACAGAAAATTAAGAGCCTGAAGTTCCAAAAAGGGTGATTGGCATCCGCAAGCATAAAATTAACAGTGATGAAAAGGCATATCAACCGTTTGGCAGGTTGCATCCATTATGAAGGCAGCATTTCCATAGCATGGTCGAGGGAAGTTAGGCGGGAAATGGAGCTGTGTAAAATGGGATAATTCCCTTTCCCTTAATGAAACAGTATAAAACCCTCATAATGGATCATGCAAACCACAACACAAACATGTACACAGACAAAGTTGTACTTATGTTGGGAATTTTATGTTTATCTGCATAGGGCAAAGGTCATAACTCGTACCTCTCCAGGATGTATTATAGTTTTGTATTTCTTCACAAATGGCGAGCGTGCTTCTTCATTGAACTGAAAAATTAAGAGGTGCAACAGTAAGAAGA
The DNA here is from genome assembly GCA_016920895.1 of Vaccinium myrtillus. Lineage (NCBI taxonomy): Eukaryota > Viridiplantae > Streptophyta > Magnoliopsida > Ericales > Ericaceae > Vaccinium > Vaccinium myrtillus. Next base: position 45,438 of record JADGMU010000069.1, on the reverse strand, counting down.
ACAGCACCAGTGCAAACAGTTCATGATCATTAAAACTTCAAAATATCATGTTAAAATGGGATGACCTCAGCTACATGCTCTGCAGCAGCAACTCTAGCTTTGACAACTTCACAGTTTGCTATAACCAGTGTATTTGGAACACTGCCATCAGTCTGTCAAGCAAGAGAGAGAGGGTTGACAGGGATACGGAATGAGGGAGAAAAGGATAATGGCATTAGAGATGGCTACAATTCCACAAATAAAAGTCATGAGAAAAAGCATTTGTCATAAGAAAGAAACAGTTCTGGAAGATATTCAAGCTCATGGAAAATTCTTAAACATAACTAAACAATAGTTATTGCATAGTGTAGGAGTAATATTTTATTAAAACAATAAATTTAGTTTTACAAACATTCTTTGAAAAATGAAAAGCAACTCCATCCACTTTCACGCAGACCAAAGATCTATTAGTTGTACCGCAACCTCACAACAATTGCTACATGAGTTAAAAGAGCATATGCGATAATGAATACATCATTGCAGTGGTAGATAAGTAGGGGTCAGCTTACTTCCATACTAATAACCAAATGAATCGCTCCAAACTTCCTTTTCTAGGCCTTATTGTCAGTCCACACCAGTGATCCGAACCGTTCATCCTGTACTTCTAGCTGAGAAAGACATTCGTCAAAAAAATCAACTTGATTGGACATCGATACATACACAATCAAATTGTATAAAATCTGACACTTCATGTTCAAAATCATGTGAACTGTCTAGTTTATACAAATTGTTGATGTATATACCGATGATAACATCAAGCTGATCTTTTCCACATACGTTGTTCTTAGCAAATATAAGATGAAGGGTATGGATTCCCATTGTGGCTCCCATCAAGGCCCAAAAAATTGATGTTTGGAGAGGTTTAGTGGATAAGGTACGGAGGTAAGCTAAACCAGATAGATCAATGTTGCAGACACAAAGTCATATTGAAGGGATAATAAAAACTACTACAAGTAATTCTTGCAAATGAAAATATCAATAAGTACCTGCTCAGAAAGATAGAGACGTTGCCTATTCTTAAATTTTCCTCGGTCAAGTTGTGGACCCCACCTACACACGCAAGTGATAAAATTATACCCTTAAAAAATACTTAAACATAATACCAATCATAGCGATACATTTACACAAAACTTCTTACCTGAGCTTATATCAGGAAACATACATATACACATAAATATATTTGTACAAACTCAGTTTTGGAAAGCTAACAGCCGACCTAGGGTCCCACAGGACGTAAATCGATGAAATCACTACTCGAAAAGAAACAAACCATCGCTCATTTCGAGCTTAAAAAAAAGAATCAAACCCTGGACTGAGCAATAAATCCACATAAACTTCCAACCAATCCAACATATGCATACACGTAATGTGTATCAATTCACTTTTGCAACAATCAACTACCCAAAAGCTGACTACAGTTTTACACTGAAATCTATCAAACTCCTACCATGAAAAGAAGCCCTACGATGCACAATTCAAGGTAGCAATCAGATACAGAAACCTCAACTGAGCAGCACATTCACATCAACAACAAAGAACCAAACATATCTAGGGCTCCGTTTGTTTGGACGTAAAATACCTTCCGGTAAACTATTTTCCCCGTTTTCTCTTGTTTGGTAAACAAAAAGTGCAGAAAATAGTTTCCATGTAAAATGTCTTCCGCCATATGAGCACAATTGTTTTCCTCTCAAAACTTCTGCAAGTCATTTTTAGATGATATCCCGCCGTTGCCTCTCTGTGGTCCCTGCCAAGTCACAACCCATCCCGTCATTCATTTCTCGCGGATCAAATGGGACGATGCACCGCTGTTTATGTATTTGTATTTATTCATGTCTATATTTATGTAAAGGTAGATTCCGGGCAATCAAAATTCCAAAATATAGGAAATCTGTTTCAATACGAGTAATTAAAGTATCAACCAAACACCTGAAAATAAAAGCGAAAAGATCATTTTCCTTAAATTTATTTTACAAGGAAAATGTTTTGCGTTGTAAAATATTTTACTTCAAAACAAACGGAGCCTAGATGTATAATTAGCATAAATTAACATTCTGGGAGAATTTACGAGCTGCAAGATGACCTCGGGACTTGCATACTGTGAAACTTTCAAGCTAACAAACAAACTACAAACCCTGGACTAAATCAATCCAAACTCCTATTACCAAAAGAAACCCTACATTCGCACATGTCATGCTAACGAACAGATTCAAAACCCTGTACCATGCAGCAGATGCATACATACATCCCTGTATACAATGTGTATGACCTGACATTCTTTGTGAATCACAAGGTGAAAAGCTGACCTAGAGTTTTACAGTCAGTGAATCCATCAAACTACTAGCGTCAAAAGACACCTTAGTAGCAGCCATTTCAATCTAGGGTTTTACAGCCAGTATTAAATCCATCAAACTACTAACATGAAAAGAAGCCTTAGTGGCAGACATTTCAAGCTAACAAGCAGATTCAAAATCACAGACTAAGCATCAGTTATACACATCCACACAATGCGACCTACCCACCAAGGGCTTTGCATTCTATAAATCCATCAGACGTCTACATCTAGAGAGAGAGAGAGAGAGCGAAATGTTACCGGCAGGAGAGAGAGGGCCAGAGAAGGTTGTGATTAGCAAGCCAATCGTAGAGAACAGGGACGAGAGATTTCCACTGAATATACTTCTCGTCGACGGTGGACGGGTGGTGGGGTTGCTTCTTCTCTCTCATCTTCTCAGCCGGAGTTTCTTCTTTTTCTCTCTCCTCCTTGGGCTTGTCTTTCCTGGGTCGCCCTCTCTTCTTCGGCAACGGCGTTGGAGATGCTTCTTCTTCCATGGGAGGCACTCAAAACCCTAGAAAATTGGAATGGAGTGTACTGGGTTTGGGACCTACCACTTCCACCTACTTGTTACAGGTGGTGGATTGGGTTGTGACCTGTTTGGATGAATGCGACTTTATACCTCAGCGTATTCCCTATATATTTGGGATGTGTTTGGAAGGATAAGTAAGAAATTAAGTTCTGATAAAAAAAAAAAAAGTAAGAAATTAAGTTCCCCGTGAGGGAAAAATTAGAAAATTGGGTATGTTTTGGTTCCTATTCTTTGGAAATAAAGCAAAAATTTTGGAACGGCTCAAAAAGGAGCGATGAGCAAACAAAAATAAGACATTTTTTTAGAGGCTAAACTTGGCTGAGAAAATCGAACCATTTCCTTTATTTGCTTCTTCTTTTTTTTTTTTTTTGAACTGGAGAAATTCCTCATAAATCAGAAGAAATGATAGCGCTAAGCTCAGTTGGGATATTAGAAACTCAATTCTGAGAAAGTGATCATGATACAAAAGAGGCTAACCAATGGGCATCACGATTGGTTTTCTCTTGGAACCCAATTAAGAGACAAATTAAGATCAAAAACAAGTTTCCTAATGTCGTAAATGACACAAGCACACTCCCAATTTGCGTTGACTTGAGATCCAGCGCCAGCGCCTTCGCCATAAGACAAGCTTCTCTAAGGGCTATAGCTTCACAAACTAAGACAGATGATCCATGCACCTTGAGCTTGTTCCCATTAAGCAGCTCTCCCCTGTGATTCCGCAAGATGATGGCACCACAGCCTCCTCCGAACTCTTTCTTCCACGAGGCACCACTATTGAGCTTAAGTTGGCTTAGGTCAGGGGGGTTCCACTTGGTCTGGTCATGTGAAGCGTGGGCATGTAGCAGGAGAAATTCCCGATTGATGGATAGTTAATGTACAAAATTCTTCCCAAGCTTGCTCCATCCTAATAGCAATATTGTTCACCACCACTGGAGAAAGTTGAAAGACATTCATTTCTAGCCTTCCAAATACTCCAACCTGTCATGGCTACTTTGCTAATAAAATCATTGATCTTGGACATGCTCCCCAAGTCTCCATCGCCTCGTTAGTCCATCAGAGAATAGAACTAACATCCCACTTGAAAACTTTAGGCATTTTACATATATTACAAACAGAATTCACCTTCTTACATTGGAAAATGATATGTTCAATTGATTCCACCTCTTTGTTGCACACAGAACAGCAAAGCGACCAGGAGCACTTTCGCTTAAAGAGGTTTTCCTTAGTTGCCAACACGTTCCTATAGACCCTCCACCAAAAGTGTTTAACTTTAGGAGGAATTTTTAGGTTCCAAATCTTAATCCAAAGAGAGGGGTGAGGTTGATAAGAGGAAGAAGGAGTGCTATTGCTTGCTACAACCTTTCTAGCTATTTGATAGCCACTCTTGACTGAGTAAGTTCCTCTCTTAGAATAATGCCAAATGAGCTTATCTGACAAATCAAACTTTGATATAGGAATGGAGACAATTGCTTTGACATCTTGATCAGAGACGTACCTTTTCAATTCATGAGCATTCCACTTCTTAGTAGAAGGATTGATGAAGTCAACCACCCTAAATTTGTCAACTGTGGTATGCTTGGCTGATTGAACTCGAAAGTCTGGCAAATTAGGAATCCACCTATCCTCCCAAAACTCGATATCTCTACCATTGTGCACCTTCCACCTAAGACCCTTAGCAAGTAACTCTCGGCCCTGACAAAGACTGCTCTATATCCAGGAGGGTCTGGAACCCTTCGGTGCATCCATAAAATTTGATCTTGGGAAATAAATAGCCTTAAGCATTCTGACCCAATAGGCATTCGGGTTGTTGATGACGCGCCATCCTTGTTTAGCGAGAAGAGCCAAATTGAAACTTCTGAATTCTCTGAATCCCATGCCCCCCTGCCATTTAGATTTGCACAGCTCGTCCCCGTTAATCCATTGAATTTTAGATTCCTTAGGGTTCCGGACCACCAAAATCTCCTGATGTACGAGTTGAGTTTGCTACAAAATTGGCTTGGGAGGAGAAAACACAACATAATGTAACTGGGAATAGCTTGGATAATGAATTTGATCATGATTTCTCTGCCCCCGTAAGATAATTCCTTTGCTTTCCACCCTTGCAATTTCTTCACAGCTTTCTCGATAAGGTAGGAATACATCTCTGATTTGGATTTCCCCTAGCAAGAAGGGATTCCCAAATATTTCACATCGGACTTCATCTCCACCATACCCAACTTGTTTAGAACTTCCTTCTTCTGATCCTCTGGAGTGTTCGCTGAGAATTTTAACGCCGACTTATCGAAGTTGATAAGCTGTCCCAACGCAATCCCAAAAGCATCAATAGTATCCAGCACGTTTTGAATTCCCATGATTGTTGGGCCCACAAATAACAACGCATCATCCGCGAAAAAGAGATGGGTGAGAAGAGGACACCCTCTTTTGATGTGAATACCAGAAAACAACTTATCAGAAATATGATTATGTATCATTCTTGACAAGACATCCATAATTAAAATGAATAAATAAGGAGACAAAGGATCCCCTTGTCTAAGCCCTCGTTCGGGGTAAAAAGATAAGCGACTCTCTCCATTAACCACAATAGAATAAGAGACCATAGTGAGGATCTGCATAATAAGATGCACCCACTTGTGGTCAAAACCCATACGGGTCATGACTTCTTTAAGGAAATCCCATTGCACCCTGTCGTATGCTTTGTTAAAATCAAGTTTAAGGGCCAGAGCTTTCTTTTTTCTTTTCGTATGGGTCTTCAAATAATGAAAGGCTTCGTGGGCAACAATTATGTTGTCTTGAATCATTCTCCCAGGGAAGAATGATGACTGATTAGGAGTAATAATTTCATCCAGCACCAATTTAAGTCGATTGGCTAGGACCTTGCATATGATCTTCACACTGAAATTGCACAAGCTTATAGGTCTGTATTGAGAGAGACTTTCGGGATTGGCAACCTTTGGAATCAGAACAATGTTAGTTATGTTGAGTTCCTTGAGCAAGAAGCCTCCATTGAAAAAACTTGTAACTGCCTTGCATGTATCCTCTCCAACTTCCTGCCAATATTTTCGGAAAAACATCCTTGGAAAACCATCTTTTCTTGGAGCTTTGAGGGCCCCCATTTGGAAGGTGGCTGTTTTGATTTCTTCTTGAGTTAAAGGCATGGGGAGTTTATCATTCATCTCTGTCGTGACTCTTCTATCAACATCCCTCAGAGCTGGCTCCATATCTCGATCCCCCTTGTCTTTGAAAAGATTGGAAAAATACTCTACAATACAGTGATGAATATCCTCCTCTTTTGAAAGCCAAACTCCATCATCTCATTTGAGTCTTATGATCTGATTGCGCTGCCTCCTTTGAACTAAGGTAACATGGAAAAAACTGGAGTTCCTGTCACCATAATTCAGCCAATTAATCCTGGATCTCTAATGAAGATACATCTCCTCCCTGGTGTAAGCCATCTCCATCTCACTAATGATAGATTTCTGAGCTTGAATGTTCTCTGCTGTTGGCTTGGCCAGTTGAAGATCATAAAGTTGGCTTTTAAGCTTGGCCAACCTCATTTTATTGTTACCAAATTCTTCTTTACTCCCAATTTTGAGGGCCTTCTTGCAATTCTTCAATTTTCTGTTCCAAGAAAACATAGAAGAGCTTGGTCCCAAATAGGACCACCTCCTAGCGATGACGTCCCTGCAATTAGGACTAGTGGTCCACATTGATTCAAATTTAAACACCTTCTTTACTCTTTTGAGAGGAACACAACAGTTAAGAATTAAGGGGGCATGGTCAGAACCGACAATGGGCTCATGAAAAACTTGGGCCATAGGAAACTTCAATCTCCAATCTATATTGGCTAAAGCTTTGTCTATTCTTTCTCTTATATTATCATTTCCTACTCTTTTGTTAGTCCAAGTATAATTGATGCCTTTGAACTCTAAGTCAATCAGACCACTATTAGAGACAAAATTGTTAACACACTCCATACGATTACTACTCACTTCACGGCCTCTTTGTTTCTCCCAAATGGACAAGACCTCATTGAAATCACCAATGCTCACCCAAGGGCCTCCAAAATTAGACCCAACAAACTGCAATTCATTCCAATTATTTATTCTTCTACCAAATAAAGTGTCACCAAAAACACTGGACAAGAGCCAAGAGTTTTGATTGAGAGAATTAGAAATAGAGGCAGAAATAATGTTCTTAGAGCTTGAGAGAATAGAGAGATTGACCTCCGATGTCCACAAGAGGGCTAAACCCCCAGCAAGACCTTGTGGATTCACGTAGTGACACCCTTGAAACTGTAGCCGCTTTCTAATGCTTTCCAGCTTATTCATATTATTCTTGGTCTCCATGTGGAAGACCACCCCAGGGCGATGGGCTCTAACTAGCCCTTGTAGAACCTGGAAAGTCAGAGGTCGCCCCAACCCCTGAACATTCCAGGAAAGAACTAACATGGACCTTGTGGCTGTTGAGGGACAGCCACCAGCACCCCTCCACCACTCGGCAATAGAGACACCTCATCCTTAAAAGTGCTTTGAACCTGACTGAATTGTTCCTCAACTTGTTCATACTGATTCCTTTGTGCATCTTGTGAAAGCAACAAAGGAGTGTTGACCAAACCATCTTCATTGAAAAAAGTTAGAGCCTTCAAAGGGTCTTGGATGATTGGGGAAGCCTTAGCCTTGGTTCCCTTGTGCTTTCCCACCCTTCTTCGATCCCCCTTAAGCTTCACACGTTTCTCTACTACAAGCGAAGGGTCCTCGGGAGCTTTCCTTTTTAGAGACAGATCATTAAAAACATGGGCCAGAACAATGTCCATATAAGCATCTTACTTTGAAGTCCTTGGGCTTGAAGTTGGGCTATCCTCATCTTTATAATCTAGCCCAGTAGTGATAGATGAAGTGGGCCTAGCAGTAACTAAATCTCCCTTTGGGCTATCGGGTTCAATTACGAAATATGATGGGCCCGAAGATTGGGCTTGTGGTTTCTGAGAAAGGTTTTGTTGAGTTATTAGCCCATTGAGCACACTCAGTGAGTAAAATGAGTATGCTAGTGCATGATATTCTTCCTCTGTGCACCCTTTTGCACGACGCGGTGATCGCGCACGACAGGGTAAGCGCTCGTATTCCAAGGTGGATATCATTGTAACGGTATCTTCTCTCTCATTCCTACCACGTGACGTCCATACCGCGCCCCGTACACCCCAAACATCACTACAGACAAGATTGGGATTATCTTGGTTATCATGCGCCCCACTGTGAGCAGAACCACCGTTATTGGTTTCACGCGCTGCCACCTCTAGCTCCGCCACTTCTGGACCTTCCAACTTCCGCCGCCACGATTCATCTTCATTGCCCTCCGTTTGACCAAACCCCATCTGAGTAGAAACTCTAGTTTGCAGACTCCACGGTGTCGCAGTTTTAAGATCGTGCCCATAAGCTGATCCTCTAGGTAGATTAAGCGGTGGGAACTTACAAGAGTTCTTTTCATGGCCCAAACGCCCTCATTGAAAACAAAAATCTGAGAGCCTTTCATACTTGAATTGAATCCATAATTTCTCCGTTGAGCCTGTGGGACGTTTGAAATAAAAGCCTTTTAGAAGGGGTTTGGAAGTATCCAACATAACTCTCAGCTGTAAAAAGCTACGGCTCAAGATTAGATCGCCTTGCAAGTAATGGGGAGGCCGTGGACCTAGACCCAAAAAGGGGAAAGTGAGAAATCCATTTCCTCCACCGTCACTCCTTTTTGGATTTCTTTAAGAACCAGTAGTGTAGACACCCCAATTTTGAACCCAAGATGCGCTCGAGCATTTCCGATGATGAAACGGACCAATCATGATTACCTGGAACTTGTAAGTTTGACTTGAACATGATCAAAATTAACCAAGCAGCAACCAAAACAGCTCAAACCAACCCAAACAGTGTTGAACCAAGCCAAGCCAGCAATTTGCCATCAAGCACCTTGAGTGCTCAAGCCCCTGGCTTTGAGCGCTCAACCCTGGGAGAGCCCCTTGACCGCTCAAGCCCACGGCTTTGAGCGCTCAACTCTGGTCCAGTCAGCAACCTGCAGAATATCTAATCATGAGATTTTCTGCATGGGAGCGTCTGGGGATGATTCTCTACGATCTATATACGTACATACACCCCACTAACTCTAGAAATACACTCAAATACAAAAACCCACTCTTTCTCTCTCCTCTCTTCCCTCCCACTCACTCTATAAAATCCACCCTCCACCCCCGGTTTTGGAGGTTAACCATTCTCACACTCCAGCTCCCAAATCCTCCAGAAATTCGATCATCTCTCTCTCTCTCTACAAAACCACTCCTTCAACCATCAAAACCATCGGCAATACCACTCATCAAATCCAGAAATTGAGTCCTTGATCATCAACCAACCTCCCACATTGTCTAATTCGTTCATAATATAGACTAAAGCACCCACAATCGTTCATCCCCAAACCCAGAATCAAGTCCAAACTTCAAACATTTCCGAAAGGTAGTCAAAATGTGAAAATCTCACTGTTATTGGTTCTTCTGAGGAAGACCAGTGTGTTCAAGCAAGTTCATTTTACTTGTATTGAACTCACAAAGGTCTAAACATCGTTCAAAAACCTTTTTCAAAACTGCTGTTGTAACGGGGGTTGAGCGCTCAAGCCTGAGGCCTTGAGCGCTCAACCCCAGCCTGAATAGTTTCTGTTTTGCAAGCTTTTTATGTTATATCTTGGCTTTGATCATCGTTTAATGGTTATCTGTGTTCATGTAATTCTCAAAACAGCCTATCTCTATTTCCAAAACACATGCATGAATATTTATTAACTATAATATGATGATCAAAGATCAATATCTTTGTAAAATTCCATGTTAAATGCAAAACAGTGATTGATTTTCTTTCTTTACTCTTGTTCGAAATGATTAAGGTCCTAAGAATCGTCGATCATCCTTTTTAAGTCAGAAATTGGTAAGCCAGTTTACGGCTTGAGCGCTCAAGGTCATTAACTTGAGCGCTCAAGCTGTTCTTGGGCATTTGTGTGATTATTTGTTGTTTCGATGATGGACCGTGGACTGGCATGTTAATAGTGTGTGTGTGTTGTTATCATAAGTGTTTAGAGTCTGGATTTCTCTTTTACTTCTCCATTCAAAAGTCTTTTCTTATAAATCTATGGGGATCCTTCTTGTTTCTCATTCTTTTCAGGATCAATCCGTTTGTTTTATCTGATTTCCTTTGAAAAATGTTTAATCAACGGTGATCTTGTAAAGAATGAGAAGAGAAGCTGTTAAAAGAGATTAAAATCACAGAAGCCTGGAACTGGATTGAGCGCTCAACCCCTATTCTGGAATCCAGTTTTGCAAAACAGTTTGTTGGGCCTCAACGTTTGTACTTTCTGGGTTTGTTGTATATCTTCTGTAATTTCACATTTCTTGTAAATATTTGTATTAATTCCACTTATCATCATCATCATCATTCATATAGATCATGTGCACAAGCATCCACTTTAAATTCATATTTTCATGTTTTCTCGTTGTTTATGTGATTCCCATCCTCGTTTCCTTATTTTCGTGAACAAGTTGAATTTCAAATATTTTCAGAATCCCACGAAATGTCAAGTAGAGACCGGTTCACAGACCGGGCGAGAGGGGTGCCGTAAAACCCTTCCCCTTTCGTAACCAAACCCCCGAATCCGAGAAATCTTTGGTTTTATCAAGATCGGTGAAATCCTTTTCTAATGGGCAAATGAGTCATCTTTTTATCGGTTTCTCGGGTTCGGACCTAAAATCCGGGTGGCGACTCAAACAATCAATCTTTTCGAATGAGAACCGCACCGAATCTCAGTGGGCCGTCCACAAGTAGATTACCCATGACTGACCAAGGACCCGAGTTGAGCACAAAAGCTTTATCTGAGGAAGTATTGAACCGGATAAGGAAGATGTTTTCTCTCCACGGTGATATGGAGAAACTCTCCTTAGTTTTCCATGCTTGATTCAGAATATTAGTGACCCCCTGTTTATTCAGCGTTCGTTGAGATAATATCTTTCCAAAAAGGCTGAGACTAGAGAGGTCCTCTCCTACATCTGTAGCTTCCTCTAGAAACAATTCTGTAGATGTCTCCATGAGAAGCAAACCAAGAAAGCTATCGAAACCGATGAGAAGGGGAAGTGAAGACATAGATGGAGATAGAAGGTAACTAAGGAAGGCAGACACTACTCGAAAGAGAAGGGGGGAGAGGGAGTAAGAAGGGTGGTGAAATACGGAGGAAGAAATCAGGGCTAAACCCTAGGCGAGACCCGGATGGGGAAGAAACTCACACTTAGAGAGAGAGGCTCTCATCTTAGAGAGAGAAAATCAACCCCCTGATTTTATCCATTCGTGAAGACATCCCTTTATTTGCTGAACTAATGCTATTTGGGGCATTTTCCAAGTTAATTCGAGCCACTCATATGTTTACGCTGCTAAAGGAGCCCAATCAGTCCCTATACATACCAACCCTAAGCAACATCTAGAACATCCCCTGAAATAGCTCTCACAATCTTGAAAATCGACCTTCAACAACCAGAAAACAACAAAAACTCTACCTCTATGAAACAAAAAATGAGCCCCAAAACAGCCTTGCTACAAACATACCCATCTCCCAACCACCATGAAACATCTCAACGTAGCTTGGTCAGCCCTTATGCTTCTTGGGTTAAGGAGATGGATAGTTTTTAGTAGGGTTGTTTAAGTTGTTTTTGGGATTTCTTTTAGAGGCTGATTTTGTGTTTTTTTTGTTGGCTATTGAAGGACGATTTTCTAGATTGTGAGCGCTATTTTAGGTGATGGTTCGGATGCTGCTTGGGGTTCATATATATGTACATAAGGGCTGATCAGGCTCCTTTAGCGGTGTAAATAGGGGGAAGTGGCCTGAAATAACTCAAATAAAGCCCCAAATAACATAGTCTAGCAAAGAAAGTCAATGATTCGGATTTCCCTGGTAAGTTTAGCCTCTAAAGACGCTGTCTCATTTTGTTTGGACATCTTTCCTTCTTAAGCCGTTCCAAATTTTTTGTTTTATTTCTGAAATTAAGAACCAAAACAAGGCAAACTTCCAATTTTTCCGTATTCACTTTTGAACAGGAAACTTAAATATTGGTCCTATTTCATAAACATAATATGAGAAGTTAAAGAAGTACTTTTAACTTCTCATATTGGATATGAGAAGTCTTTTATAACTTCATTCACTAACAGCGATCGTCTCTTTGATTCTTTTGTCATCGTCTGGTCCCCACAGAGCTAGGGCAAGACCATCCGAAGCGGCTCCCCAACGCCTGCGGTTTCTGCACTGATCGCATTTATTAAGGTCACGTATGCTTGTTGCATTTTTTTTGGTTGTTGAGGCAAGTAGAAGGAAACGTTTGTTAGTTTGTTTGTTCTGTTGCGTCATGTTTGGTAAATGATTTAGGGAACGCACGAATGTACATGGTATTTGTGTTGACACGAATGTCTCCAGGGACATGAGAAATTATGGAGCCAACACCAAGTCGTGCTCTGATTGAGAGCGGGGCGTGCCAGGAGATATAAAATCTCCAAGTGTAAAGATGGAATAGCGCCTAAATCTAAATATAAAACCTCCTTCAAGCGATGTGATAACTTTATAAAGAGGAACTAAGTTAGTACGGTTCGATTGCCTTGAAAAAGGACTTCAACAAACAAAGAGAAAAAGATTACATAGAAGAAGAAGAAGAAGAAGAAGAAGAAGAAGAAGAAGGAGAAAGGACATGAGAGGTGACAGACGTGATTGAGGAAGAAGGAAATTGACTAACTATACAGTTAGGAAACAAAAACAACTTGCTGTTATGAGCTTTTGGTGCATGGACCCTTCAAATGTTGCACAATGATTTGGATTTATAAAAGTCCATGGATCTTGTAACCGCAGAAGGTAACCGTCCACTGATTAGGACCATAACCCTTAAAATCTAACTTCTTTTCTACCACTTCCCATGATGAATTGTTGACAAGCGTCCTTGTTTGGCCGAAAATAACTACCTACTTTCGATAATTCCTCACATGTTATTTCGCCCTAATGACAATTCAACTTTAAAAGGAAAAAATACAAGATGCCCCCCATACTTTACACTCAATTACTAATCGCATCCCAAACTTCGACTTATTTCAATTTACCTCCCAAACTTAAACTCCGTTATTCAAAACGACTCCTTCCATCCCAATCCGTTACCTCACTAACAGAAAATAATGTGGTGGACGTTAATGGAGAGTAAAAAACCGTTAGTGGGGGCACAAACGCACCAAAATAACGTAGTTTTGGGGCAGGCCAAGGGAAAAAAAAAATCAAGAAAAACACCTAAAATCAATCTCTCTCTCTCTCTCTCCTCCCAACCACATCTTCCTCTCCAAACACAAATCAGATTAGGTCAAAATCACAAACCCAATTATTTATCTAAAAAAAAAAATTTCAAAAAAATCTCCTTTTTTTTTGGAAATAATTATTTATCTAAAAAAAATTAATTTTTAAAAATTATTTTCAAAAAAATAAATACATCTAAGAAATTATTTCGGAAATAATATTTTTCAAAAAAATTTATTTAAAAAAATTATTTTGGAAATAGTATTTTTTATTTTTTTATTAAAAAAATTGTTTTCAAGATTTGTTTTCCAAATTCTAAAAAGTATTTTCAAGTAAATGTTTTTCAAAATAGTTTTTGTTTCTCCAAAATTGTTTTCAAAAAATATTTTTTTTAAAAGTGGTTCTTTAAAAAAATATCTTTCTTGTTTAAAAAAAAAAACTAAGAAAGACTGTTTTTGATTTAAAAAAAAAATCCTATAAATAATCCCACGCGAATCAAACATGAGATTGGGTAGATTATGGATGAAATTAATACCAGGACTACAAATCCCAGGACTATTTGTCCTATCTATTTTAATCCCAATATAATTTCTGGGATAATGTTTTTTTATGGGATAAATTTTTTTATGGGACGGTAGTCCTGGTATTAATTTCATCCATAATCTACCCAATCCCATATTTGATTCGCGTGGGATTATTTATGGAAATTTTTTTTTATCAAAAATAGTCTTTCTTAGTTTTTTTTTTAAAGAACCACTTTTAAAAAAAATATTTTTTGAAAACAATTTTGGAGAAACAAAAAATATTTTGAAAAACATTTACTTGAAAATACTTTTTAGAACAATCGCAATCAGTTTTTTTTTTTTTTTTTTTAATTTGGAAAAAAATTCTTCAAAACAATTTTTTTAATCAAAAAATAAATATTCTTAAAAAATACTATTTTCAAAATAATTTTTTTAAATAAAGTTTTTTTGAAAAATAATATTTCCGAAATAATTTTTTAGATGTATTTAATTTTTTGAAAAAAATTTTAAAAAATTAATTTTTTTACATAAATAATTATTTCCAAAAAAAAATTGAGATATTTTTTTGAAATTTTTTTTTAGATAAATAATTGGGTCTGTGATTTTGCCCTAATCTGATTTGGGTTTGGAGAGGAAGATGTGGTTGGGAGGAGAGAAAGAGAGACTGATATTAGGTGGGTTTTTTTTTCCCTTTTTGTTTTTTTTCCCCCTTGGGTCGCCCCAAAACAACGTTATTTTGGGGTGTTTGTGCCTCCACTAACAGTTTTTACTCTCTGTTAACGTCCACCTCATCATTTTCCGTTAGTGAGGTAACGGATTGGGACGGAAGAAGTCATTTTGAATAACGGAGTTTAAGTTTGAGAGGTAAATTGAAATAAGTCGAAGTTTGAGATGCGATTAGTAATTGAGTGTAAAGTATGGGGGCATTTTTTATTTTTCCCAGTTTAACAATTTAGGTAACTGCCTTATCCATTCTTCTAGAGATTTATCTCCTAAATTGTAGGAATTTTACTTAATCATATTCACGATCTTCTCCTGCCACGTGTGGGGTCCATATATGGTACAAACAATTTGCTATGCTTCTTAAAATGTTTCTAGGCATTATAGGAGTATTTGTTTTCACCTTGGGTCGGTGTTTTTAGGCTGTGTATTTTGGTCGTAATAAAATTTTACTTCATGTATTGGGATCAAATCTATTTTTGACTCTTTAATTTATTTATAAAAATATACTTCGAGTTGAGAACATGTAGTTGTCGTACGGGTACATATATTGAACATGGATGGGATTTTATATGGTAATGGTTTTTTTGTTGTGAAAGATGATGATTCTTTTTTTCCGTACCCGGACTAGTCCGATTCTACGCTTAATGTTTCAGTAGTATTTTTTTTTCTCGTCGCCAAAATTCACTTCAGTTGATATGTGCAATGGAATTTCGGGAAGTTCATCTCTCATAATAAAATTTAATATTTTGGGATAAACAAAAAGCAATAAAAAAAAAGCGGCCAAACCAATCCACTTTTGGTTTTCGGCTTTTTACCAGAAATAAGTCAAAAAGTAAAAAGTTGGCTTATCTACTTGGCCATAGTAAGCTTCTTGCTAGGTAGCTTGAAATTAGAGATGGAGCCTATACCAATTATCGGGTTCAACTTGCAAACAAGGCTTTGATTATGGGCTTTCAATATTTTTTGGAAATAGGGACCTCCCAATCGTGCGTATAATCTATCAATTAGGCCTGTAAAACTATTCTCAACCAAAAAGAGCCCATTAATTAAGAGAGCCCAAATGACAATTTATTTTTCATAATGATTTGTTCAATGTGAGGTATTAATTTTATTATTTAACGTTGCTTATCTTTTTCTCATTTTGCTCAAGAGAATGCGTAAAGGGCTCCATCTTTGAAGTTTGCTTTTGGGACCAAAAAATGTTTGGGCTGGCTTGTCCATAGATCCACAAAAGAATTGTTGGTTATGGGAGTCCTGTTTTTTTTAGTAATACGCACGGGGAGAAATATGCACACAAAACTCACAACTTATTTCAATCTTTAATGGAAAATAAAAACTCATCATACAATCTTTCACACAAGCATACAAAGCAATCACATTTATCTATTGAGCAACTCTAGACACAATTGTGTCCAAAAAACAATTTTAGAACACAAGACGTAATTGTGTCCAGAACGGTTAGATTCACATGTGCCCACCCACATTGTATGTTCAATGAACGAACTCAATAATGAACCGAATCTTAGTTTGATAACTTTACAAGTTTTGCATATATGTTCAAGCTTGAATTGTTCATGAGGCGAAACTATCTTAAACGATCTTTAACTGAGCCAATCACAACCCTTTCGAATAGCTTGACGAGTTTCTCCATTCTTTTGTATTGTATGCTCTTTCAATGGAATTTGTATTCACCGAACAAAAAAATAACAAACTATCTATAGCTAGATACAATTAAATGTCTCGTTACAAACAAGAGAATACAGAACATAGAAATTTCAAGAACATTTGTGTACTTGAACCTCATCCTCATCCTTAATGGATCAATACATTTGCATCGGTTAACTGTTCCATAAATTGTACAGCAAGACCTTCATTTCGTGTCAGATTTATTACCTGAGGAAGATTTCTTTGTGAAGAACTCTTTCATCTTGGCTAAAATTACGAACTCCCAAAGAAATCTTAACAGACCAATAACAAGAGCAAAGAGTACAATGAAAAGTAATGATATCCATGAGAAGGATGATTTGGTTCCGGCACTATCAGGACTATGCGAGGGAGACAGATAACTCGAGCCCTTGCTTTTGCCTCCTCCTCTTCCTCCCTTTAGCAATCTAAACCCTTCTCGCAACTTGTGTGAATAAAACGGTGTGAAATCCTCCTTTTCATTGCTACGAATCGTGTTGAGTGCTCCCTTTTTTTCAGCAGTGGGCAGAGCCGGACTTTTCTTGATCTCGTCATCTTCATTTCTGCTTGGGTTAGAGATCACTTTTCCGTCCACATTTGGGAGAATTTGAAGAGAAATGAGGAGGGCAAGAAGGCAGAGAGTTGGTGAAATCATGGTTTCGGCCATCTTCTCTGTATCGTGGAAGAGAGAAACGGAGAGAGAGACACACACAGAGAAAGGGTAGTTAACGTTGTAAAACAATGGGGGCAATGGGAAGGTAGTTATAGGCCATAGAGTACTATAATTAGCAGTATTTGAAGATGGAATATTTGCCATTCATGCATAAGATGCAAGTTGGCACAAGTTGTCTCAGAAATGTTATTCACAGCTTGTACATTCCAATTCTTGTGCTTTGTAGACTATTTTTTTGCATGTTTTGAAACAACTTTTCTTGATATGTTCGAGTTACAACTGGCTAATGGGTTAAAAATAGGTTCACATTCTCTGGCCTGGCAAGAGAGATACAACGCGTAGAACCAGAATTGGCTAACATCTCACGTGCCCATTTTGAGAGACCGATACGAAGGCAAGTGAATGCATGAAATTTTTCAATCAGTTAGAAGACAGATAAAATATGCTGGCGCGTTCATTTTCCACCACTGGAATGGGAGAAACAACTCATAGTTTCAATCTTCAACGTAGACCTTGTCCAGCACAAACTCGCCTTTTTTGCTAAAAACTAGTGAAAAGCCGATGTGCACATCGTTTCGTGCCCATTGACGTGTTCATTTGGTGATTATTTCATGTGTGTTTAATGATCATTGCTAAATTATTTTGCATTATGCAAGAAATTAAGCACAAATGTCAAGTAAACCATCTCAAAATAGTAGGGAAGGTCTAATAAAACCAAATACTATTTTTTAGCTGAAAAACTTCATCAATCAATTGACGTGGTTTTACATAGATAAGTTGCATTAATTTTTCACAACCTTAAGTAGGTCCAAAACATATGCTCCATGAATTTTAGTAGAAAGTTGAAGTAGAATGTACAAAAGCTTAGCCTTAACCGAAAAAAGCTACTGTACTATTAGAAATTCAATCACCCTCAAACATAACACAATTTCTATCTGACATGAAGAAGTGAAAAGTACAGCTTCCCAAATGATCCTCAAAGCTCCATTGTCAAGGACACACCCAACTTACTCCCCACCACCCCAAAAATTGAATACTTACCTTCCCTTTTTTTTTTTTTTTTGGTACATAGGAAAAAACAGAAAAAGGAAACTAAACTCTTTCATAGGCCACCCCCCTCATATCCGCTTCCAAGAGGGGGATGATTTCAATGGGAGGAGAGATATGAGAAACCCATTTGTGCTCTTATTCCACTCCAATATTACCTAGCTTGTCCGCGACTGTGTTCCTTCACGGTATGTGTGGTTCAATGTGCATCCAGTGATAGCAAGGATCGCCTTGCACTCTTCAATGAGGGTCTTGTGTGGAGAATGGGCAGGAGCATCTCCTTTGATGAGCTCTATAGCCGTTGCAGAATCTGATTCCACTTTTAGAGCTTCCATGTTTTGGCTTCGGACCAACTCCAAACCTCTAAAAATTCCCCATAGCTTGGCTTCTAGGCTGGTACAATCTTCAAGTCTTCCATAAAAACCAAGCACCCAATGGCCTCTCTCTTCTCTGAAGATACCACCAAAACCAGCTGGAAAAACCAAACCTTCCAAGCATGAAGGCACTGCAATCAAAGCCGATGAGCACATAGCAAATCACGAGTGAAGAAAATATAATTGGTAAATGCATCACCGGAAATTAGACTCCCTCTTTGAAGATGATCCCTCGTAGCTAGCTATGCAACAGAACCAGCCAAGAAAAGAAGGAACTTTAGGATGGAGGAAATTCGACTAAAAAAAATTGTGACCCATAAAACATTCCATTCTTCTCTAACATGTATAAAAAAAAATACTCTAATTAAAAGCCAAAAGCCAACCAGCCCACCAATTTGGAAAACACTGGTTTGCCAAAAAAAAAAAAAGTTACTCTCTCTCTCTCTCTCTCTCTCTCTCTCTCTCTCTCTCTCTCTCTCTCTCTCCCACCGATCAAACGTCTCATCTCCGCAACCGCTCCAACCAATCTGGCAAGGCCCGATTAATGAAGGTATGGCGACAGGAAATCAGATTCTTTTTCCATCTGTACATTCTTTGATTTCTAGTAAGT
Source organism: Vaccinium myrtillus (assembly GCA_016920895.1). NCBI lineage: Eukaryota > Viridiplantae > Streptophyta > Magnoliopsida > Ericales > Ericaceae > Vaccinium > Vaccinium myrtillus. Next base: position 26,572 of record JADGMU010000069.1, on the reverse strand, counting down.
TGAAACCAAATCTGTACTTTTTAGGTTTTAGAACTTTTTCTATGTATTTTTAGGGTAGTAAATCAGATTTTAAAATTTAGGGGCAAAAAATACCGGCCTATCTCAGTTACGGTGCCGGTTTTTAGGGTTTGGGTGAAAGGGAGATGAGAGAGATGAGGGTAGGGTGATAATCTAGGCCGGATTATTTTTGGACAGGGTCTGACTTGTCCAAAAATAAGAGTCGAGCGCCCTCCTTAATTAGTCCGGGGAAAAATTAGTCCGGGTACCCAAAATGTTCCCAAACCTAGGATGCCTGAAGGGTGGGTCCAGGATGTGTAATCCGGGTGCAAAAATAGTCCGGCATCTAAGCCCCCATCGAAACGAGCCATTATGGCTAGCTTTAATCTTGAGGTTCATCCACCAAATAATCAAATATATTCACTTTTAGGAGTTACCCGCTGGATGCCCCACCAAGAAAGCATTTCACACCAGACATTCAAGACAGGAGTATCAGAAATAAGTGATCTAAGGACTCATGCTGAAAAGTACATTGTACATCACCTCATCATGATTATGAATGAAGACCAAATTATACAGATAATGTGCAGTTTTAACTCTACCAAGTTGAACTAACCACCCAAAGCATTGAATTCTATGAGGGGTCACATTTTTCCAAATGAAATCAAGTACAGCATTTGTGGGTGAATCATGAACTTTGGAGAGATGGTATCTACTGTCTACCAGCTCCATATCCTCCATAAAACAATTAAAGTCCCTCATACCCCTATCCCTCCTAGGACACCCTTGCCTTCCATTGATGTTTCTAATCTCATTAAAGTCAACTCCAATGCACCATGGGACATTGAACTCAGGATTAAGTGACAAAGAGTGTCCCATAGCTTTCTCCTATTCACAGCATCACATGAGAAGTTTGGATTAAGGATACCTTTAAGTAACAGAAAATTCCTCCTGCTGCAGCACTCCTCCAGCTTGAAGAATTCAACCTCCATGGATTGGTGATTTGCATTCCCCCAAATAGAAGATACAAAATTAGCTGCTACTGACATTTTTTTTTGTTTCCTGAAGTAGAATCATATCCACCCTCGTGTCTTTCAATAACTTTTCCAGTTTTCCTCTTTTCTCCTTCAAGTCTAGTCCCCATACATTCCATGAAAAAATCATTATCATTTTGAGCATGGTGCCATAAAATGTGGAATTGTCATTGGATTCGCAAGGTACTTGCTTGGCCACCCTTACCCTTTCAGAGAGTTGTTGGCCAAGCAAGTACATTGCAAATCCAATGACTATTCCACATTTAATGGCACTGTACTCAAAGACAATCTGATCTCGAGCCAGAGTTAGGCTGAGATACAAAATGGATACAACAGCCACCCCCTTGGGTCTCCGAATCACCTCATTCTCTGCCCAGCAGAACCAATATGAACGGCTAATGAGAAGCGAGAGGAACACGGACGTCATGCCTATCCAATTTTTCGGGATCCTCAAAGGCTTGGAAAATGGCACTTTGGGTTGGCGAATGAAGTCAAAGGTTTCGATGAAATAGAGGCCGCGGGTGCAGCAATAGCTTGGACTAGTGTCCAAAATCCACAACGAGCTATAGCTGCTCTCCACCTCTCCGCTTTGCTTGTCTTTTCCACGTAGTCACTATCATCATAGTAATTGTTTTTAGTATGGGTATGATCAGTCTTGGTAACCAAGGAAGTTCTCGGTCACCTTGAAGCGAATTTTGGGATGCAAAGCGACCTTGTAGAGAGAAAGAAAAGCGAGAAAAAGACAAATATTGATTGAATTAATTGTGGAGAAAAAAAACTTATTGGATGATTTATCTGGTGAAGCTTTTGAATAGGTCAAAAAATTCCCAAGATAGTACTTTGGAGCAAGGTTGTCAAATTGTAAATCGAATCGAGAATCAAAATGGTCCTTTCCAAATCGTGAATCGCTCTGAGTCAATCATGATTTCTATAACGCAAGGAAACCTATGTATATTGATTAGGGTAACAAAAATATATACTACAAATGAAAGTTTTAGGCCCAAATCAATAAAAACCTTCTTCTAAATTATGATTTGATAAAGGGAATTGATAATCGCAATTTGGGCCTAAAAACCTTCTTCTAAGTTTTAGGTCTCTCTCTCTCTCTCTCTCTCTCTCTCTCTCTCTCTCTCTCATGCCATAGCCCATAATAGGTGTAGCTACTCCTCTCTCTGATCTCTCTTTCTCTCCGATCTCTCTCTGGGTTCCGATCGGCTTTGCACAGATGGAGAAGTGCAAAAACAGTACAGAAATATGAAGTTGTTTTCGAGAAATTTACAAAAAATGCCATCTGCAATTTCTCGGCCGGAACAACCGGTACCATCGTACCGTCCGGTATCATCCGGAATTACCGGAACCGACCGGTATTCGCCAGAATTGAGGACGGGACGGTATCAGTAGGTGACCTTACCGTTTTTATTGAAATCTGGTACGTACCGGCCGGTACGGTACGAGATTCACAACCTTGGTTTGAACCACTACCTTAGAGGACGTTATCCACAATAAAATAAAAAGAAAAGAAAAAAGAGGGTTTACACAAGAAGATACATACATTTAAGAGGTGTGAATTGCAGAATTTCCCAAGCTAAAAATCTTAGAATGTTTTCCAAACGACGGTCATCCCATACGTTGACGGAAATGGTGCACAAGCACTGATTCTAAAGGCCTTTTAAGTTTAACCTTTCTCGAACCCTCTCTGTACCACCGCAGATCACTCCACCCCACCAATTTTTGACAAACATAATGCAAAATGACTTTTCAACAAACTTCATGGCAAGCTAGTTTGGTATTAGTTTAAGTTCAGACAATTCACATTCGAACAATGACCCTTGAATCTATGATAGACGAACTTTGAATGGAACGTATTTGTGTGGCATGATGTTTCCGAACGAAAGAAATGTTTTTGATCGCCTCCAAGCAACCATTGAAAGGAGAAGGGAAGGGGGGTTGAACCCTTTAACCGGACCGGTTCTATGATTCTTTCTCACTTTCACACACTCTCATGCATTGATCATGATTTGTGTAGGGGCGTGACACTTTCCATCTCTTACACATGAACGAATTGGGCAAGGGGTTAGTCATTAGCGTGGCGTGGCAAGGTCGATCATTGTTTGAGCATATTCACATCTATTATTGTGGGTGCAAGAGGGGGCTGGGACTTTGCCCACCCCCAATTATCTCATTAGTTGTACTATATTTTTGGTTTCTTTTGTAAAAGTTATAAAGAATGGTCACAGGCCCAAGAAATTCTTGAGAAAACGTATACCACTCCTTTTGTTCCATATGTGCACTTATGTTAATAACTTCAGAGTTGGCATTTCATCGTGGACCAAAGCCCCAAAGGAACAATGCCTCTATGTGCCCTGAGTGGCCGAGTTGGTTGGTGGGGAGCCTGTTCTGGGAGAAGAGACGGTGAGCACAGCTGAACTTTTGAGTTTCCAAATCCTGTAGGATCAGAGTTGTCCTCATTAATTTATTCATAAGCACAGCCAAACGAAACTAAACTCATATCCTTATGTCCCTATCAATTGGGGCTAGCTATAAGAATTACCATGGGGAGATCCCGATTCCCGCCCAGTTGGGATAATCAGGAGTTCTAGCATTCCTGGGAGGATTCATATTGCAAAACTAGCAAGAAACCTGATCATTCACTCTGTAAAATACTGGCATTAAGTTCCAATTTCCTTCCTCATCAATAAGGTCCTTTAACTTCATGTTAGATTCCGCAAGAGGTCCAGGATAGCAAAATCAAGGGCGCCAATCCCACACCAGCAGTCTCTCCTGACGTTGACCATATCTCCATCACCAATGGACCACTTAATACCTTTATCGAAGATGGGTTTGGTTCTCGCAATACTTCTCCATATGCGAGGCAGCATATTCGTAACTAACCCATTATTGCCATACAGACAGTTTACAAGCTGATGCTCGAATTCCAGGGTTTATCAATGCCGGTCACATCAGTTTGTAAAAAAGAAGTGGTTTAAGCAAATTTTGTATATGAAAAGCATGTTTGTAAGTAGAATTCAATTTTCACAATACCATGACCGATCAGCAATCGGGTAGGGGATTTTGTCGTTTTAACCAGATCCTCCATGGCCGGCGATAGCATGATACCGATAAGTCCGGGTCGAGTCCTCAGAGACCGAATGCGCTAAACGTGAGTGTTCACTTGCGAATGTTGGTTTTAGCCTTAAAGCGGCAAACTTGGCGTTTGGAGTTTGGGGGTGGATTTCACTTAACTTCGTGAATGACTCGGAAGATTAAAAAGCTAATTAAAAGCAAGGCTAAGTCTAGGGGATTTTAACAAACCACAACCAAAGTTAATTCGTTCCTCTCTCGATAACCGGCTCGGGGCATCGTTAGATGGTCCCGAACGGAAGATTTAAATTTTAAAACCATTAACTAGAAAATGTGTTTCACAAAGATTAGGATTCTTGTGTCATTTAGACAAACCTTTGGGTTGCCATAGCCCTAAGCATCACACGTGCCTAGTGGTCAAGCCATTGGCGACGTGTGATCAAAGGGGTTAACAAACCCGAATTTTTGATACATAAAATCAATCCTAATTCTTTGATAAACAAACGGTGTATGCCATTTTTGTCGAGAGGAACATATTAACTCGAGTCATGGAGTGTTAATCACCCCATGACCAAGCCTAAGTAAACTACTCACAAAACATGCTAAGAGGTTTAACTAGAAATTTGAAGGAAATAAAGAACATGACATACATTCTCAAAAACTAATTTTATATGATGTTCTAAACCTTGCCTACAACTTTAAACCTTAAGAAATTAACCAACAACACATAAATACTTGAGTTTTCAAAGGAAAAAGCTAGGAGAGGAGAGATAAAATTTAACCGGTAAAAACACAAATAAACTAGATTTATATGGAGATCCGAAGATTACAAGAACTAGTAATAAACGAGAAATTAACGGAAACTTAGTACTTACTTGAGTTCCTAAGGAAATTAGAGCTTCAATCCCCTTCAACAATAGAGGAGAGAGAAGAGAGCCAAAAAATGAAAGACTAAATTAAAGCTAAGGATAAAGTGTAGGAGATGGGAGAGAGAAAGAGGGAGGGAGAGATATATACAAATACTCTCTCTCTCTCTCACAAAAATATCCAAAAAGGTGAAAGTTTCCATAAGTGGAAAGTCCAACAAGTGGGCTAAATGAATTTCGGACTGCTGGGTATCGATACCAAGTTTGGAGGTATCGATACCTAGCTTCAAACAAAATGCTACCCGTAAGGCCTGGGTATCGATACCAAGTTTTGGGGTATCGATACCCACGATTCTGCCTAACATTGTCCTTCAGAGGTATTGATACCTATCAATACTGGTATCAATACCTCTATCAATACTAAGGCGTTTGAGCTTGCCTCTTCTTTCTTTGTCATCCATTTGCCTTGTGTGCTACCGGGCATCTTCCAAAACACTTCCGAACATCGTGCGAGCTTCGGGAAGGGGAGCACTTGGTCTCGTGAGTCTTCGTTCACTCCCGGATTCCACCGGGAGTCTTTGTGAGTCGTGGTCACGGCTTTAGACTTCCGGTTTGATCTTGTGATCTTTGGACTTCTTGATCCTTAGCCGACTCTTCACTCATTGGCTATTGGATTCTTGGGGTGTGTCCAAAAGCGCTTCAAATGTGCCTTATGTCACGGTTTTACCTAAAACTTCCAAAAATACACTTCGCGCAACATCAATCGTATAAGGCATTAAAATGCGTGTGTGTGTGAACAAAAAGAGCTAGATAAGCCCGGATATATACAACATTGGGGGCTTATCATTTATCATGTTTACTTTGTCGGATCACCGAAGTGCCGAAGTGGTAAACCAATAAACCATTTTTTATTATATCAAATCACCCAATATGGAAAGTGAACATGGTTTAGTGATTTACCACTTTTACTGTATCAAATCACCAAAATGGGTAACTTAATAAGTCATATTCACTATTTGAAAAAACCATCTTTTAAAGGGCATGTGAACATGATTTATTGATTTATTTTATTATATCGAAGAAAAACACTAGACTTGAATCGAAAAAAATTCACCATTGAATAAAAAAAACGTCGACATTAATAAGATTCGGAGCCCATCACCACCATAAATAAAAACATGATTCTACAACCGATCAAAGAGAGAGAGAAAAAAAAAAAAAAAAAACCCAATCTACCATGAAAGTGGGTGACGATCTTGATCCAGAGAAATAGTGGGCGGCTGCTTTCGTGGCGGCCGCCACCGCAATGGATCTGAGCATGGCCCATCGGAGTGGGCTGCCTCGTTGGACTTGGATGATGATGTTGCTGGTGACGGTCGGTGCTCGTCACAGGACGCCGGATGAGTTGTCCGACTGGAGAGAGAAGACAATGGTTTTGGGTTTAATGGAGGAGAGAGAGAGAGAGAGAGAGAGCTGCGAGCCACATTTTGCAGCGCAAGCTATTTCTTATCAGGGTGGATACGGAGGAGATTATGGTGGAATTAATGAATTTCAGAGGTGAGGTTCAGGAACATTCCTTATTAGGGTCCAATAACATTCCTTTTCCTTTTCCAAGAATAGTTAATGGGAGAAAATTATTCCTTTGATATATGCCGCATATTTAGGAAACTAAACCTTGGAAATGTAAATCTTTGTTACGGAAATATTTATTAGATTTACTATATCTACTACTAAGGGTAAATAAGGGTACAATGGTCCAATATTAATTTACAGGATGGAATCATAATGATTCAAATCCAATAATAGAAATATTAGTTTAGGATGACAAATTAAAATTCTCCTTTCCAAAGTATCTCTTTGATATCTTTTCTAAAAACAAGTGAAGAGTCCTTTTCCAAACAAGTTTAAAAAAAAAATCTTTCCTTTATTCTCTCCAAAAAGAAATCTTCCAATGTTATATATATGGTAATAACATTTCCGGAGTGTTAAAATGGAAATTGTTTACTTATGTAAACATATGTATATAAAGAAAACACAATTTTTCGGAAAGGTAAAAAGAAATATTTTGATTGATATCAATATATATATATATAGTTATGGAAAGCGAATTTTCGGAGAGGTTTATAGGAAAGGCAAATCATGCAGAAACAAAATTTCAATTTTGGAAAAAACAGTCATGATGTGTTGTGCGATGCATTTATCTTTCACACAAGTAGATTAATTTCGCAGCGGTCAATTTGGTGCAGAAAATGGGAGGAGCATCGAGCTTGCAACTACCCTCTAAAAAATCTACCCATACACGAATGATGGTTTTGGACAACCCCGGAAAGTGCCAAAATATCTAACAAGGACTATAACACCGTGAAACAAAAGGCAGGAGGAAAAAGTATAAGAAAAAGGAACACCCAAGTTGGCTCTCAAGTCCAAAACATCGATCAAACATGAGTAATTGTCAATTGAGAACTCTCTACTTACATATTTAACCCGATAGTAGGGATGGCAATTTCCCCAAACCCGATGGATACCCGCCCCAAACCCGGCTATTTGGAGGCAGATATTATTTGATTTTTCATCCAATAGGAGCGGGTATGGTAGAACTTAAAGAATCCCCGGTTGAAAATGGAGCGGGTATGATTTTGTGATACCCGTCTCCGAATACCCGTACCCGCCCCGTTTCAAATTGTATACATATTTTTATGAATGTATGTATATATGTGGGCATATAGTAGTATATGTATGTGTGTATATATAAGTATTCATATTGGTATAATTTATGTATATTGTTCCAAATTAAAACTATATATGGTTAAATATTAAAAAAAGTTTAATGATGGTAGTTTTTAAAATTGTATATAATCTTGGTAGACTATTATTTCTTTGCAACTTTCTATTCTATTTTGTTTTAAATGATTTTTTTGTTAGTATAGAACACATAAATTAGATCTTATCCTCTCTCTTTTTTTTTAAACTAGTTTGGATATGGATTTATCCGAATATACCCGATCCCCAATGGGAGGTGGGTATGGTGGATTGTCCACTATCCCTTTTGGGTATGGAGGTGGGGGTGAGGAAGAACTTCACAATTGGGGATCGGGGGTAGAATAGGGTCCCCCGATCCATACCCCACCCGTTGCCATCCCTACCCGATAGTCGTCAATTTTTTCCTTGAAATTCTTTGCAGATGCAGCATCAAGTTTGACTCGACAGGCTACTTTGCAGAACTTCTCTTCCCTCATTTTAAACTGTTTTATACCTAACATTTGCTAATAAATATTCTAGAAATACATACATGTCTCGATGAAGAAGTCAAGGATGTCAACCCACTGTATAAACAGAATTCTCAATACGCTCACCTCATAGAATTTCTCCCAAGTTCTCAGCAATGTTCATTATCTGTCATATGGGAGTTGGGTTTTTGTTGAAGAAAGCTTGTTCACTTTGACATGAAGAGTGTCTCCCTGTCAAGAGATAGGAAGCTCAATGCACTTAGCAATACAATTAAAAGAGAGAGCTATCAGAATATGTTTATAAGTATAATCTAATCGTTGTAATTATAAGCATAATCTAAAGTAGAAAATTGAAATCATTGTACGCTGTAAACTCTGTACAGCCTATCGAATCGTTGCAATTTATGTTCGATCTCGAAGAGAAGATTTTATTCCTGAAATTGTATGAATCAAGTCGACTGGGGACATAAGTATTATTATTTAAAAAAGAAGACTCAGAGGCAAGTACTTTACTCATTTTTTCTTTTTCTTTTTCTTTTTTTTACATTTTAAAAGTTTGACCCTTTGTTCCTATTTTAACTTCTGTATAACGAATCACAATAGGTGTGCTAATAATTATTTAACAAAGCCAGTCATTGCTACCCGTCTCTGACTCTCCCCAATTGTCTTTTATGAAGAAGCCGGATGTATAACACATCCACACATAGTTTTGTAATAGAATTGTTCGTGTCTAAAATTGTTGCGGACACAAGTAGATTTGCATCGATCCAAACACATCTGTGTCCGGTCGGGAACCATCCGAAGCATTTGGGCTCCACATCTATTGTTGTGCCGGACCCATGATCATTGGACGGTTGCGGACAGAACACACGTGTCCGAGGGATTTGTGTATATTCATGTGTCCATAACATTACACCCTGAGCAGGGGCCAAACATTCCGAAAATCAATCGTCGACGTTTGTTGAAGACTCTAAGGGTAACAAGTCTTTTAAGAGCATCTTCTATCAATCTTTATAACTCTATTTTAGGGAAAAGGCTACAATACACACCCCTTATTTGGGTGTGTATCATACACACTCCTATAAAAGTTATGAATTTTTTGTAAAAGTAACGATTTTTTTTTATAAAAGTTACGAGACACACCAAAATGTTACGAATCATATTGCTAAAAAATTCCGAAAAACTAAAAAATGTTACGATTGCCGATGAGTTGGCACAATCTGGACCATACTGTAACGACCCTATTTTCGGCCCCTATTTTTGTATAGTCAAATAAATTAATTCAAATTAAGTATCATGATAAAGATCCGAGTTTCAGACTACGTGGTACAAAATATTACTATTCATATAATTGTTAGTTCATTTTATTTTAAATTACCTTTTAATAAAATTCGTCTACGTATAAGTATGTGCGTGCTCGAGAGTGTTTATGTATAATACTCGATCACATGGACGTGTATATAGAATATCTATACACAAATGTATACCTATTCTATAAACATTGTATTGTATAATAACCTTAAGCTTTAATTGCACTATCCCTGAGAAATCCCACCAATCCTTATCTTTGGAAACCTCCACACCCTGCATTGTCAGCCTCCCTGCAATGCCAACCACCACCCCATCCTCATTACTCTGTTGTCCCCCAAACATCAAGTATATCAACCCTCTTACCCTTACCTTTTCTTCCTTACACCACGTCAGCAAGCATAGAAAGAAAAATAGAAAAAAAAAAGAGTGAGCACAGAAGGTGAGAGAAGAAGAAGAAGTCCGGAGAAGGAGAAATTCCACCACCGCTCGACGCCACCGTGTCCCACTCGAACAACTCCGATTTTAGCTAAATCTGCAGGACTTAAGGTAGGTTTATCCTACCGAACCCTCTTTTGTGTTAATTTAATTTTTAGTTGGGTAACGAATGAAACTCCGTAGCTCGGAATTTCAAAACGGCGAGCAAACCCATGGCTGCCGAAACTTTTATTCGGACATTTTGTTTCATCGAAACAATACTCATGAATTGGATTGCTGTTTTGGTGACACATAGGACCTAGAACTCCTAGATTTGTACCACGTACCTTGCGAATAAATACACCGGGACATTATTATTATTATTATTATTATTATTATTATTATTATTATTATTATTATTATTATTATTATTATTATTTTCTTCCTACTAGCCGGCCATGTCCTCTCTCGGTAATGGTATCATGAACGTGGCAGCAGTATTGCTGCATGGGTTCTTAGATTCCTAGGTTACTAAATGGGAATCTTTATCTATTTATTTATTTTTTTATAAACAGCCAAGGAGTTTTGACATTTAGCCATAGATTATAATTTCTTTGTGAAGCCTATTGACAAAAAAAAAGAACATGGAGACCAAGTTACATTATGCTATGCATTTAGATTATTTTTCTTTTAGAAAGTCATTACGTACGCTATTTTGAATTAAAATCTCGAATTGTGTGTTAATATTATTACTGTTCTTCATTTCATTTTATTGTTAATTTGAATGGATTATTGTTTGGTTCCTTACAGTTGTTTGTTGTTACTAAAGTTGGTTACATAAATTTAGTTTGGACAATAGGATCACTTGGGTGGTTATGAAACGTGAGAAATTCATTGTAGATAATGAGTAGGTAATATGGAAAAACAAATATGAGAAATGATGATGAGAAAAATGGGTGAACGGGTTGGACCCTGTTGTGAGGGTGACCTTTGTGGGCTCTGGAGGAGAAATGAATGGTTTGGATTCTGGATACTGAGATTACAAAACCCTAGGTAAGGCACGGTGGTGATTGGCTCCTGAACGGTTTGGGTATAAGGGTGGAATTGTGTTTGCGTCACAACCCGGGGCTGCGTGCTTGTGTCACAACCCGGTGAAATCTTGTTCATTCCTTGTGTGGTTGCGGGTGGGAGATCCAAGTAGCTAACTTTGCTCTCATCCGGGCCTTAATCTACAAGGGGGAGTCGAATCACACCAGTTGGCTTACGCTGGAGGTTATCGGGTAAGAAAGATTTCTGAGGATGGAATCTTAGTTATCACATAGGTTGATGGATAGTAATAAAGTGAAGATTTTGATTACTTTTAACTTATTGATTATCCATGCTTATGTGCATAAAATGAATATTATTGTTACATCTATCTTGTTCATTATCCATGCTTATGTGCTAGATACGTGTGGGTTAAGTAGGTGTAGGATAAATCTACTGAGCGTTTTATGCTCACGGTACTACGTACCCTGGTATTCGTACGCCAGGTATAGAAGACGGAGCAGAGGAGCCATATCAAGTCAAAGAGGAAGCTGTTCTGTAAAGTGAATCAAACGAAGCTTGGATTTTCTTTTCGTAGATGCTCTGTTTATTTTCAAAAGCTTTAATTCGAAGTTGTAACTCTATGTTAGACCTCTTTATTCAAAATTTCAATTAGTTGTAATAAGACAAAATTTATGTTGTCAATCAATTTATGAGTTTTTATCAGATAAATTATTTAAAAAATGTTTTAATAACGTTTCCGAAATTCCGGGGCGTTACACGTACAATAAGTGCATATGGTACACCCAAATAAGGGGCGTGTATTATAGTCATTTCCCTATTTTAGATATCGCATGTGAAAAACATAATGAGCCGAGATTTTTTTATTTGTCCCTTCCTTTATTCAATTTTTGTACTTTTTGGTGGGATCCCTTGTTCTTTTCACAGATTTGGGACCAAAGTGGAGGTGTGGGTAAATCTACAGAAGGACGTTGGGCCTCTCCAAAATTTTCACATAAAGTCCAAAAAATTAGATAAAAAGGGGTAAATTTCAAAATCTCCCCTCATTATGTCACATACATATAGGCTCTGAAATGGAGATATAGAGATTAATAAGAGATGCTCTAACAAATCTTAGACAGCTAAAAACAGTTTTAGAAATTCAGGGTTGATGAATTCATCATTAGAGACCGAAAATGAAAAAATCTTAAGATATGAAAGTGAATTGCAATCATGCAGAACAAAAACAGGGGGGCGCTGACCCCCTGGGCCCGAAGTCCTCTCTGGAATATGCATATTTTTTTGGTTATTTTGTAATTTTACTCCACATGAGTATATCTTGTTGTCTTTACGTTGTGATCATTGCCCCACAAATAATTTACTTGCCCCAAATGTGCTAGAAATATTTACAACATTACCCAAATAATTCACCGTATCTCTCCTGATTTTTTTATTTCTTTTGTGATTCCTAACACTCCTAATGATAAATCATGTACGAAATTTGCATGTACGGAAATACTTTAATGTTATAGATGAAAATTTGCATGTAACTTTAATGTTATATAAAATCTTGACCCTCTTAATGATAAATCATGCGTTAGCTCCGGTGAAATAAACCGTTCAGAAATCGCGAGGGGCAACACCAGGGAGGAAGAAGGAATGCACGGTGGAATGTTGGAGCAGAACAAGCAGAGACCAGAGACTGCCAATCCATGGGCCCCATATTCTAAAGAGCGAAGAATTAATGGTAGACAAGCAGAGACCTCTGCTGACATCGCCGTGGTCGTTTGGAAGGAAATTTTTTCGTTTCTCAAAGACTTTACTCAAAACGTGAGTTTTACGCGTAGGAATTCACGTTCTTTGTCATAGGGACTCCCGTCAGTGCCCACAATTTCAAATCCATGGGATCGGTTTAAGTACTCGCGGTGGTTTTGGCTGTCTAGCTTTTTTTTAATTTATTTTGAGAAAATGAACTGTTTCGAAATTCAAAATAGGGTAAATGTGAGGGTGTTTGGGAGTCTCATAATTAGTTTTTCATTTAAATTTGGTAGAAGTATTTGAGAAAAATGTGCAGAATGCATTTTGTAACAGGAGTACTGTTTGGGAGATATATCCAAAATACATTTTGTGGGTATTTTTGTTAATGAAAATGAGAAAAGTGAAAAATGAGAAGTGGAAAAACTCCTCACCACCTCTTTTTTATTTCTCCTCTCTAAAGTCTAAAATAGAAAACTCATTTTAGGAGAAGTCATTTTGGCCCAAGTCTCCCAAACATCCAAAACTCAAAAATGTGAAAATGAAAAGTAGAAAAATGGCTCTCAAACACCCTCTTAATGCCAAAACTATATTTGATTGTGTCAAAACTCAAGTGCATGAAATGTTTGTACTCGTGTGTAAAGTACAAGCTCTTTATCACTATCCTTTAAAATAAGTTGGCTTAAAAATAAACTGAATTACTCAAACAAGGTGTATAGTCTGCACTTATTTTTATAGGAAAATGATTTTTACGCCACCCTTTTATCTCAAACACTCTATTTCTTTATTGAAGACAAAAAAAGAAGAAGATTGTTTTAGGTATAAAAGAGGGGTGTGAAAATCATCTCTCTTTTTATAGTACATTACTAGGATTTCGTATGACATTATTTTATTTTTTGGTTGGCAATTAAAATGCTCATTTGTAATTACTTTCAAAGAGATTGAGAAAAATTTACATAACGTAGAATTATTTTTATTTTTTATTACATAGGATCAAAATTATTTAGATTTTCAGAGATTTTACACTAATAACAATTGCATTATGCACCTCCGCCACGCCTTACGTATAGTTTGCGGTGGGCTCGTACTGTGTCCAAACACCTTGTCATCGAAAACAAATATTTTTCTATTTGAGCCACTTAGCCAAAAATTCAAAACATTTGTCTTTTTTAAATAGAAGGACAAAGAACTTTTGCAATTGAACATAAAGAAAAATAAAAAATAGTCAAATGTCACTAATTTTTAAAAGTTCTAATTTCGTACAGAAGTTTCAAAAAAATCAACTCGCCTCCTGGCTGACCATCACCTCACATCCAACAACCACTTCCGGCGATCCAAAAAATTAGTAACATTTCACTAATTTTCAAAAGTTCTGATTTCGTACAGGAAATTCAAAAAAATCATCTTCTACCTCTCGCCGACCACTAGCCCACCTCCAGTCGACCGTTTTCGGTGGTCCAAAAAATTAGTGAGATTTCACTAATTTTTAAAAATTCTAATTTCGTACAGAAAATTCAATAAATTAACTCTTTGCCTCCTAGCCGACCACTTCCGGTGACCCAAAAAAATTAGTGACATTTTACTACTTTATAAAAATTCTAATTTTGTACATTAAAGTTCTAATTTCATATGGAAAATTCAAAAAAATCAACTCTAACTTTCTCCGACCACTACCCCACCTCCGGCTAACCACTTCCAACAGCCTAAATAATTAGTGAAATTAGTGAAATTAGTGAAATTTCACTAATTTTTAAAAGTTCTAATTTCGTACAGAAAATTTTAAAAATCAACTCCTACCTCTGGTCGTCCACTGTCCCAGAAGTGACCCAAAAATTATTGAAATATCACTAATTTATAAAAGTTCTACTTTCGTAGTAAAATTTATAAAACCAACTCCCACCTCCTGCCCGACCATCCAGCAACTAAAAAAAATAGTGAAAGTGACAAAGGACAAAGGATCAACTCAACTTAAAAATTCTAATTTTCAAAACTCTTGAGCAAACCAACTTATTAGTGTTGCAGTTTATACGCAAAAGTGACAAAGGATCAAATCTCCGAAAGTAATACATATGAATGCGCAATCTGAACCATGAAAATTGTTTTTAATGGCCAGATTTGCTAAGTGCATGTTTATACGCGAAAGTGATACATATGAATGCGCAATCTGAACCATGAAAATTGTTTTTAATGGCCAGATTTGCTAAAGGTTTTTTTACCTGTAGGACACTTTTCGTAAATCCGGACCACTGAGTGAAGAAACAGACGGCTCAAATCTAGCACTACACCCGTCCATCCAACATTTCGGAGTAAAACCCCATCAAATAAGGAAATATTATTCTCCACTAAACATAGGACACAACCATATAGGATGTCATTGAATTGGATGCCCTTTCATGTAAATAAAACAGTACCAGGGCCTTCATATCAAGATCCAACTTGGCCTCTTAAGCTTCGGAACATACCAATGCAAAGCAAACCAAAATACTGCCCAAGCTCCACATTCTACAATCTCCATTACTTGATTCAGTTTCCAGCATCTTAAACAGCTAAATTAGTCAACTTTACTGTCACTCATTCATACCAACTAGTTCTCCTAACAATAACACGTAAACCTCTCTACAGCTAATTAACAAGAGTTCTAAACAATCCTGTGACAGTATCGCAAGTCTCGCATGATTTTCAAGACTTTGAAGTACATTCGATCACATGTGACTTGAAATTCTCCAGCTCAGCCAAAACCTCCTCTTCAGGCCGGTAAATCAAATCGCTCATCCGCCATATCTGGGGAGGATTTAATAGAGTTAATACAGCTACAAGGTGAATCTCAAGGCAGTAAGGATTTTGGGAATGAATGGAATGATCATTCTTGGCTTCCCCATGGAATCGCCATTCTCAGTAATTAACGATGATTCTGTTGTTTTATTATACTCCCTCCATCCCTTTTTAAGTGTAGAGATTTCCATTTTGGGCTGTCCCTTAATAAATGTGTGATTTGAAAAGTTAATGGGTAAAAGTTTGTACAATTATCATTTTGCCCTTTTGAAAAGTTGGTGGGTAAGGAGTTGATGGGTAAAAGTGGAGGATATTTTTGGAAAGTAGAGGTAAAAGTTGATGTGAAAAGTGTAAAGTGGAGGAAAAGTGGATGTGAAATGTGTAATAATGATGTTTCTTTAATAAGTTGGATTTACGAAGTAACACACTTAAAAAGGGACGGAGGGAGTATTAAAAACCAACTGATGGAATGACTACCCCTTCGCGCCTTCATTTCATTGAACCAAACACTATCTAAGTCTGTTCTTGGTTTATAAATACTAAATATGTCAGATCTAAAGATAACAGGGACAATATCTTAAAAGGAAAAAATAAGAGAAACACACTTCCGCGGTAGACCACATTTTTTTTAAACTCCCTATGATTATCCCTTCTTCATGTTCTAATCCATTATTGATAACAGCCTAAATTTGAAGAAAAGGAATTAGTAGAAAAGCCGTCACCTGTAATGTTCCACCTCCACCGGAGGTATCACAGTCATCAGATACACTAACAATGGTCCAAGGGTCAGCTGCATTCCAGTGGAAGTCTACGACTTTGTCCCTGGATATGAAAAAAGGAGAAAAAAACATTTTCAGTAACCAAAATCAAATTATTTGAAACAATAATTGAGACCCCCTTAACTTCCAAGGAAAATCACAATCATGACCTAACAACTCCTAGCATCTTCTATAGTGCCAGTGCATAGCTTTAGAGTATACACCCAAACCGGATTAATACAAAAAGTTCAAACAATTTTCTTCCAAAAACAGCGTTAACGAGTGACCTAACACACCCAAACTCAATGTTAGGTGGCAGACTCCATTTTTCATACAATACTCTGAGTCACAGCTGTAAACTCAATATCCACAATCGTCACATTTAGAAGTCATATGATTTCAAAAGCGTCGCCTCTTTAACCTAAAAAGTGGGTAGGCAATGGCCGGTAAAATTCAGTGCATGACCTCTACGCTGTTAAAATCAGTAGATGTCAGAAATTTGAAATCCCAAATAATCAGGACAAGGCTAAGCTATACAAATGTAACCAGATTCAAACCTGTGCCCAGTATGTTGGAAAAACAATCCTGGCGGAGAATTTGGTTCAGCATATTCCCCTGTTTCACCAACCTACAAGAGGATATAAAAAACATAAGCTATTCCAACACCCAAAAAAAAAGATGTAATAATCAGCTGGAAGAGCAGTATAGACATCATCACATTAATAATTGCAAAACAGCATCTATCTACTCGCAAGTGAGCTGTTCAATTGTTGAAATATCCATCATACATCCTTCTCCTGTCTTGGTTACAAGCAAGACAAGAAAGTAAAGGCAGTGAACAAAGACAAATACAGAAACAGACCCTCATCCAGCCATCGGAAGAGACAAAAATGATGGGGACAGCAAAAGCAACGGCTTCCTTGTGTCAAATGTGCATTGTCAAATGTGCATTGTCAAATGTGCATTGTCAGATGCAACTAAAACGTACTTTAGACATGTAAGCATAACTCAAAATCTTTCCTTTTCCACTCGGTAGCTCTTTCTTTGAAAATGAGTCAAACAGAAAACATAGGAATAACATTTTAAAAAACATAGGAATCTGCACAATAAATCTCTATTAATAATAAATGACATTTAGATCGAGACATGGGTGATAAACCAAAAAGGGTTCCAAAACCTCGATTCAGAAAATAACGTAACAATGACTTCCTCAGAGCTGAATTATAGGCACAATGGTCTGTGAGGCAAGCAGTGCAGCTAGAAACATGGAGACATCAACGAGGTTGTGTGAATGGAGTGAGAAAAGAACAGTACTATTGAGGGTAGAAGTATTTTACCCACCTTCTCATAGTCCCAAATATTTAACAAGCCATCCTCTGCGGAACTTCCAAAGACAGATGACTTGTCCGGTGACCACTGTAAAATCCATGGAGAACTCGAGTCAGAAGAAGAAAAAGAAACAAAGACCGAAAACCTTAGAATGATCTTCATTTGCCATATAGCAGCTTAGAATGATCTTCATTTGCCATGCAATGCAATGAATAGATTACGCAAATCACTATATAAGTGAAGTAAAGAAGAGGAAAAACTTGTTAAAGACCTGAACACAGAGAACAGCAGCTTTGTGACCTTCAAACTTATGGATGGGCGACCCCACTCCATTCGAAATTAGATTTCGACGATCAAACATGCGAACAGATTGATCGGCAGACCTGAATTGACATCAGTAAAAACAGCACTGAATCAGTGCAACAGCAACACGCTAAACAGCCCCTTCTATTTTTCTATCCCCGAAACCCTTACCAAAGCCCATTGTGATCAACATTAAGAAGTATTCCATATACCAATTATTTTTAAGTCCCATAATCCATTTAACACAAAAAATGTAAAGAGGACGGAGAAGTTACCCAGTTAAAATAAGGTTTGGATCATGAGGATTCCAATCAACACAGTGAAGATCCGCATTATGTGCTCTTTCAACCTATTTCACGAACAAATAGCAGTCAAATATCACTCTCAGAAGGTGAGATTGCCTTAGAGAGAGAGAGAGAGAGTGAGAGAGTGGGAGAGAATCAATACAGTTGATCGAGGTTCGAATATGTGCATTGGTGATGAAGACAAATTGAAAATGAAAAATGAATTGGTTATAAAGATTAACTTTTAACCGCGTACAGGCCAGTGATTCACAAATCATCATAATGTGACGTCAGCAAACAAAGGGCAAAAAAGAAATAGTTAACTCCGGAAATAAGAAAAGACACAAATGTAATTAAATAAATTATGGTTTTCGAAGCTGCTATGAAAACATTGAAGTTGCCTAACTTGTTCGGAGCAAAAGACATTCATTCTGCATGCAATTAGTTAAATTCCAAACAAAATTATTTGGCAATGAATAAAATATGACACAATAACAACTGGAAAGCCAAATTCCACCCCTCTTACGGGAAAAATGAGGATCGAGAAACAACAGTATCACAAAACTTGACTTGTAGCCCACAGCATAAAAACCTAAATAATCGGTACTTCCAATTTAGTTATTTCTATTGCGATATCCGGTATTGGGTACAATCTACATCCCTTATCGACCAACAATAGCATAGTTTTGTGCATGTTGTGCGAGGACACAAGCGTGAATCAGCCCATCTCTACAGCCATATCAACGTGCATTTTCATTCATCCAGTAATTCGTGGCCAAAAAAAGAAGTGATCTATGAACCAATAAAGAGTGAGGCAACCGACCTTGGCAATTGGATTCAAGCCAACTCGTGCATCCCATAATATTAGGCAGGAATCATCACCCACGCTGCAGAACTCCTGTGCACTTCATAAAATTTAGAAAAGCGTCAGAACAAAAGGGCCCATAATAAATCTAAGAAGCAAGCTAAAAGCTAAAATGATTGTAGACAGGGAATCGAACTGGATTCACATTAACTTCTCTTCATCTTTTTTTGTCAAGTGATACTTCGCAATAGTTGCAGATGTCAATTAGGATATTAGAGATAGAAAGTGTGTCTAACATACTAAACTCCAATCTCCTAATAAGGTATAATGCCCAAGTCAAAGGGAGAGAGAGCTTCGATGACTGGAACAATCTGAGCAAATTCATGAAGTTACCTGGATGGACAGAACTGCACATCTTCAACGGTGTCCTCATGACCCTGGAAGATCCCACGTGGCCCGATCGAAGAGTTATCAGCAGATTTAATGATTGATCCCGAAGATCCAGCAGGTTTGGTTGCCGCATCTGTGGTCAATGTCGATACATGATCTTGAATACTCCACAAAACAACGGACTTGTCTCTCCCTAAAACATTAATTCTACTGTTAGAAATGAATTTAAACTCCCGTTTGAAAATAAGAAGAAAACATGCATCAGCAAAGAACAAAAACCTACTGAAATTAAGGGTGTTCCTACTGAATATGAATAAACAAGTGCATGACTAAAACTTGGGAAACACTAAAGATTGTAAAAGAGGAAAAAAAAAAACTATCTTTGAAATTCCAAAATCTATTATGGCAAAAGCCATATGCAACTAAACCACCTTCCATTCGATATACAAGTGTGTACCTTTAGTTGCATTTCAGCAACTTAATAACCAGATAGCAATATGAACAGAAGTTAGAACTTAGAGGATTGAAATGAGAATAGAAAACCATCACAAGCAGTTACAAACCTCCAGAGAGCACTAAAGGCTCAGTAGGACACATGGCCAGTGCAAATTCGGCGTTCTCTTTATGTCCAGTCAATACCTGCAAAGAGAAAATTTACAAGTTGACTTTATGTGATTCTTTTGCAGCCATACGGAAAAGTATCATTATTCCTATGCCAAAAAAACTGAAGTCCTACAAATATGAAAGACCACTTCTCAGGTAATAATTACGTGGAAATGCAAAAGAACATTAATAATCACTGCAAGACAATAGAAAACCAATTTGTTGATTACCCAATGGCTGATAGATGTAAAACAAAAAATATTCAATGGCTGAAAACTGAAAAGTGAAAAACCACAATCCCAATGAACGCAAGACCATAGGGGAAAATATACTTGGACAAAAATGACACACCAAATCTGGACGAGAATCGGCTGCTCCAAGGACAGCGTGACGGTTAGGTTGGGCTTCAACGTCCCAAATGAAAACCTGACGGATTTTTACCACCAAAAAAAAAAAAAGTGAACTTCAACTTCTTTCAATCAACTAAGCGAGACCATTAGAAAGTGAGACTTCCTAAGAAATTGTGCACAAAATGCATAAAACCTTAAACACTTACTTCGGGACAGTCAGTATGGGTTGCGACTATGTTAGTGTTTTGTGGAAGTTCCCTGATTCTATTAACCTGCAAGCAGTACTCGTGTTAATGGCAAACAAAATTAATCACTTTGATAATGGGGCAAATATCCAACCTTACAGGTTACTGGAGCATACAATATAGCAAGTCACATTAAACAGGCCCACATGAACAACGGACAGCCATGTTGATATCAATACCCTTTCCTCCATAGTTGTCATTTGTCAAATCGTGAATCGAATTGAGAATCAAAATGTTCCGGTTGCGAATCGTGAATCGAATCGAATCGTGAATCACTCCGATTCGGTCATTTATTTTGAAATGCATAAAAAATGTAGATTTCAAGTTGGAATCAATAAAGGAAATGTTTAAGAAGATAAATAGATGATAAAGTGGTCTAAATAGGCAAGACACTTGCATTTAGGGCGAATTGCCGGAAAGTGGTATTAGGGGCAAATATTTGCCCATCCATGACACAGTTTTTCAAATTACCCCACACATGAAACTGAGAATTATAATTGCACATAAATGGAACCCAATCTTGCACTGACCATTCTACCCCAATGTTGTAGAAACTTATCATTTTCACCATCTTCAACCTATGGTGGCACCTCTCTCTCTCCAAACTCGTCATCCTCTCTCTCCTCACTCCACCCATGGCACGACTCCTCTCCCAAAAACCTAACTCAACTCTCCTCTGCAAAATTGCCCAACCCAACCACCGCCCACTTGGCTCTCTCTCCTCGGACCCTGACCCACCGCAACCGGTCCAACCAGTCCGGCAAGGCCCAGCTGGTCGAGGTCATCAGGTCGATCAAGTGGGCATTTACACGTCACCGGCCCCTGATCTCGTAAAAAATCCAAAATTGAAGATCTAATTGACTTCAGGCAAGGGCTATTGAATTTTGGATTTTGTGGACCTTGATCTGTTCGTTTTACAAGGAATTTAGCCCCTTTTGATTGAGGGGTTTGATAAAAAGAAAGGAAATGAGAGTGTGTTGTTCATTTTGTTTATGGATTATCAGCCACATAAAATTGTAAATTTTGTTCATTATTTTCTGGGTTTTTGCATTTTGGGGTTATTGAAGCTCTAATTGGCTGTTTTGGTGGGATGAGTGAGGGGAGAGAGAGCCTGTGTTGCAGGCCTGAGAAGAAAGGAGGGAATATTGGGGTTTGTTTTGTGAAGGTAACTTAATTCAAGGGCATTTAGGTCAGTCCATGTTTGTCATGCTATGTTATGGCAAATATTATTCCTTTTTCCATTGATTGATGATTCCAGAAAACTGTGTCATGTATGGCCAAATATTTCCCCTAATCCCACTATCCAGCAATTCACCCTTGCTTTTATAGCAAACGATGTGGGTCTGGTCTTCCCAATAGGTGAAAAACCCCAACTTTTTTTCCATTACAATCTTTTGAAAAGTGCTATGGAAGCTTCTGAAAAGAGAGTTGATCGTTTATATGCTAGAAAAATTAAAGAAACCCCGCAATTTATCAATTATTTCATTTTGGCCCACATGCAAGCCATGGGTTTAAAATTGAACTGAATCGTACAATTCTTACGATTCGCCCTACAATAAACCGATTCGAGTACTATTCAGTGATTCAGTGTACGACTCTACTACACCTGCGTTCCTATCGAAAACACTTTGGATTGAACCGAATTGTACGATTCAAATCGCAAATCGCACTATTTCGATAACTATGCTTTCCTCAAACACTAAACAAAAAATAGATGTTACACCTCGTTTGAAGCACAATACAACAAACCAGATCACTTAAATGACAGAAAATTAAGAGCCTGAAGTTCCAAAAAGGGTAATTGGCATCCGCAAGCATAAAATTAACAGTGATGAAAAGGCATATCAACAGTTTGGCAGGTTGCATCCATTATGAAGGCAGCATTTCCATAGCATGGTCGAGGGAAGTTAGGCGGGAAATGGAGCTGTGTAAAATGGGATAATTCCCTTTCCCCTAATGAAACAGCATAAAACCCTCATAATGGATCATGCAAACCACAACACAAACATGTACACAGACAAAGTTGTACTTATGTTGGGAATTTTATGTTTATCTGCATAGGGCAAAGGTTACTCATACCTCTCCAGGATGTATTATAGTTTTGTACTTCTTCACAAATGGTGAGCGTGCTTCTTCATTGAACTGAAAAATTAAGGGGTGGAACAGTAAGAAGAACAGCACCAGTGCGAACAGTTCATGATCATTAAAACTTCAAAATATCATGTTAAAATGGGTTGACCTCAGCTACATGCTCTGCAGCAGCAACTCTAGCTTTGACAACTTCACAGTTTGCTATAACCAGTGTATTTGGAACACTGCCATCAGTCTGTCAAGCAAGAGAGAGGGTTGACAGAGATACGGAATGAGGGAGAAAAGGACAATGACATTAGAGATGGCTACAATTCCACAAATAAAAGTCATGAGAAAAAGCATTTTTCAGAAGAAAGAAACAGTTCTGGAAGATATTCAAGCTCATGGAAAATTCTTAAACATAACTAAGCAATAGCTATTGGATAGTGTAGGAATACTATTTTATTAAAACAATAAATTTAATTTTACAAACATTCTTTAAAAAATGAAAACCAACTCCATCCACTTTCACACAGACCAAAGATTTATTAGTTGTACCACAACCTCACAACAATTGCTACATGAGCTAAAAGAGCATATGCGATAAGTCAGGGGTCAGCTTACTTCCATACTAATATCCAAATGAATCGCTCCAAACTTCCTTTTTCTAGGCCGTATTGTCAGTCAACAACAGTGATCCGAACCGTTCATCCTGTACTTCTAGCTGAGAAAGACATTCGTCAAAAAAAATCAACTTGATTGGACATCGATACATACACAATCAAATTGTATAAAATCTGACACTTCATGTTCAAAATCATGTGAACTGTCTAGTTTATACAAATTGTTGATGTATATACCGATGATAACATCAAGCTGATCTTTTCCACATAAGTTGTTCTTAGCAAATACAAGATGAAGGGTATGGATTCCCATTGCGGCTCCCATCAAGGCCCAAAAAATTGATGTTTGGAGAGGTTTAGTGGATAAGGTACGGAGGTAAGCTAAACCAGATAGATCAATGTTACAGACACAAAGTCATATTGAAGGGATAATAAAAACTACTACAAGTAATTCTTGCAAATGAAAATATCGATAAGTACCTGCTCAGAAAGATAGAGACGTTGCCTATTCTTAAATTTTCCTTGGTCAAGTTGTGGACCCCACCTACACACGCAAGTGATAAAATTATACCCTAAAAAAAATGCTTAAACATAATACCAATCATAGCGATACATTTACACAAAACATCTTACCTGAGCTTTTATATCAGGAGGCATACATATACACATAAATATAAAATATATTTGTACAAACTCAGTTTTGTGAAAGCTAACAGCCGGCCTAGGGTTCCACAGGACGTAAATCGATGAAATCACTACTCGAAAAGAAACAAACCATCGCTCATTTCGAGCTTAAAAAAAGAATCAAACCCTGGACTGAGCAGTAAATCCACATAAACTTCCAACCAATCCAACATATGCATACACGTAACGTGTATCAATTCACTTTTGCAACAATCAACTACCCAAAAGCTGACTACGGTTTTACACTGAAATCTATCAAAATCCTACCATGAAAAGAAGCCCTAGGATGCACATTTCAAGGTGGCAATCAGATACAGAAACCTCAACTGAGCAGCACATTCACATCAACTACAAAGAACCAAACATATCTAGCGCTCCATTTGTCTGGACGTAAAATACTTTCCGGTAAACTATTTTCCCCATTTTCTCTTGTTTGGTTGAACAAAGAGTGCAGAAAATATTTTTCATGTAAAATGTTTTCCACCACAATTGTTTTCCTCTCAAAACTTCTGCAAGTCATTTTTGGATGATATCCCGCCGTTGCCTCTCTGTGGTCCCTGCCAAGTCACGACCCATCCCATCATTCATTTCTCGCAGATCAAATGGGACGAAACCCACCCCTGTACGGTTGTACCCAAAATTCCTCTCTCTCTCTTTATATATATATATATATACAAGAAGTTTCCTATGAGGGCTCCCTCACAAAAAAAAGTACGGAAAAACAGTTATTATATAAGGGCATAGGAAACGGATCACATCCGGACTTTTCATTTCACAGATATTTTAATCCAAATTTTTTTGATTCTCAATGTGTTCCTCAAAGTGTTTCTCAAGGTTTTTCAAACTTCTTCAAAAAAAATACCGGAAGGGCTCACCTTTTTATATATTTTCCGGAAAATTTTGACGATCCGAAAATGTTTTTAAAATGCATTTTCCAAGATAGCATTTTTAACAAAAATGTTGGAAAGCCCTTCCGGTATTTTTTTGAAGATTTTCCGCTTGGAAAAATGCATTTTAAAAACATTGAGCGGTTTGGATCGTCAAAATTTGATCGGGAAAGGTGAGGTCCGCACGGAATTTTGTTTGAGGGAGTCCTCAATGGATCGCCATCCTATATATATATATATATATAAATTCAGTATACGCATGCGTGTAAACAAGTATATATGTATGTATCTATAAATCTGTTTATGTATTTGTATTTATTCATGTCTATATTTATGTAAAGGTAGATTCCGTGCAATCGAAATTCCAAAATATAGGAAATCTGTTTCAATAAGAGTAATTAAAGTATCAACCAAACACCTGAAAATAAAAGCGAAAAGATCATTTTCCTTCAAATTATTTTACAAGGAAAATGTTTTGCGTTGTAAAATATTTTACTTCAAAACAAATGGAGCCTAGATGTATAATTAGCATAAATTGGAGTAACATTCTGCGAGAATCCACGAGCTGCAAGATGACCTCGGGACTTGCATACTGTGAAACTTTCGAGCTAACAAACAAATGACAAACCCTGGACTAAATCAATCCAAACTCCTATTACCAAAAGAAACCCTACATTTGCACATGTCATGCTAACGAACAGATTCAAAACTCTGTACCATGCAGCAGATGCATACATACATCCCTGTACACAATGTGTATGACCTGACATTCTTTGAGAATCACAAGTTGAAAAGCTGACCTAGAGTTTTACAGCCAGTGAATCCATCAAACTACTAGCATCAAAAGACACCTTAGTAGCAGCCATTTCAATCCAGGGTTTTACAGCCAGTACTAAATCTATCAAACTACTAACATGAAAAGAAACCCTGCTGGCAGACATTTCAAGCTAACAAACAGATTCAAGATCATAGACTAAGCATCAGTTATACACATCCACACAATGCGACCTACCCACCAAGGGCTTTGCATTCTATAAATCCATCAGACGTCTACATCTAGAGAGAGAGGGGGAGGGAAATGTTACCGGCAGGAGAGAGAGGGCCAGAGAAGGTTGTGATTAGCAAGCCAATCGTAGAGAACAGGGACGAGAGATTTCCACTGAATATACTTCTCGTCGACGGTGGAAGGGTGGTGGGGTTGCTTCTTCTCTCTCATCTTCTCAGCCGGAGTTTCTTCTTTTTCTCTCTCCTCCTTGGGCTTGTCTTTCCTGGGTCGCCCTCTCTTCTTCGGCAACGGCGTTGGAGATGCTTCTTCTTCCATGGGAGGCATTCAAAACCCTAGAAAATTGGAATGGAGTGTACTGGGTTTGGGACCTACCACTTCCACCTACTTGTTACAGGTGGTGGATTGGATTGTGACCTGTTTGGATGAATGCGACTTTATAGCTTAGCGTATTCCCTATATATTTGGGATGTGTTTGGAAGGATAAGTAAGAAATTAAGTTCCCCGTGAGGGAAAAATTAGAAACAAAAATGGTATGTTTTGGTTCCTAGTCTTTGGAAATAAAGCAAAAATTTTGGAACGGCTCAAAAAGGAGCGATGAGCAAACAAAAATAAGACATTTTTTTAGAGGCTAAACTTGGCAGGGAAAATCGAACCATTTCCTTTATTTGCTTCTTTTCTTTTTTTTTTTTGAACTGGAGAAATTCCTCATAAATCAGAAGAAATAATAGCACTAAGTTCAGTTGGGATATTAG